>JANJGK010000047.1:2428908-2469726 GCA_039081455.1 Macrobrachium rosenbergii
AGAAGTGTTTAAAGTTGCAACTGGCTTATTAAGAAGGCTCGGCACTTAGCCCGCTTCTGTTCGTATTGGTTATGGATGTACTAAGCGAGGGGGATTAGGGATTAAAATCTATGGGAATCGGTATATGTATGTGATGTGTTGATTACAACAGAGACTAAAGAAGAATTGGGAAGATGGGTGAGAGAGTGACAGGAATATCTCGCGCTGGGTGGGCATGACGGTAAAAGTGGGTGAAACTGAGGTTATGGTGACGGCAAGGCAGTAACTTTTATTTGTAAAAATGTGAGTAGCTCAATTTCTCAAATGAAAAGTAAACAAAACAAAAAAAGTTTAAGAAATAAATACATCACACAAAACTGTTCGAAGCCCACTTCTTTGAGAATAATAAATATTAAAGATGTGAGCAGCTCAATTTCCCAAATAAAAAAAAATTTTAAAGAAATAAATACATCACACAAAAACAGTTTAAAGCCCACTTCTTTTGGAATAGTATTAAAAATGTGAGTAACTCAATTTCTCAAACGAAAAATAAACAAAAACTTTAAGAAATAATAAATCACACAAAACTGTTCTACTTCTTTTAGAATAATACTAAAAATGTGAGTAGCTCAATTTCTCAAACGAAAAATAAAAAAAAAAAATCTTAAGAAATAAATCACACAAAACTGTTCAAAGCCCGCTTCTTTCAAAATAAAAAATACTAAAACTCGACACACCTATTCATGACGCTTGTAGCAAAAGGAAAACAAATCACATCCCTTGGCAAATAGTTCAGGGAAATTGATGACCCAAAACAAGCTCCGGGGCTCCACGCCCTCCAACGGCGGCAACAGATATCAGTCACTGTGGATGAAAGGCCGCGTACGAAGGCAAGCTTTAAATATGAGGGGCATAATGGAACTGCCAACGCCAGGTCATTAAGAAAAATAAAATGTCTGTAATAAAAGGAACGCGCGCCGAGTGAAGCGTAATTTATTGCCATAAAGTCTTGTCATAAATCAAGAGCTGCGTTGCCTCCAGTCTCTTGCAATCTGCAATAGTCATGAAACATATGGAAGGCATGTGAGAGAGAGAGAGAGAGAGGAGAGAGAGAGAGAGAGAGAGAGAGAGAGAGAGAGAGAGAGAGAGAGTCAGTCTCTTGCAATCTGCAATAGTCATGAAACATAAGGAAGGCATGTGAGAGAGAGAGAGAGAGAGAGAGAGAGAGAGAGAGAGAGAGTGTGTCAGTCTCTTGCAATCTGCAATAGTCATGAAACATAAGGAAGGCATGTGAGAGAGAGAGAGAGAGAGAGAGAGAGAGAGAGAGAGAGAGAGAGAGAGAGAGAGAGAGAGTCAGTCTTGCAATCTGCAATAGTCATGAAATATAAGGAAAGCATGTGAGAGAGAGAGAGAGAGAGAGAGAGAGAGAGAGAGAGAGAGAGGAGAGAGAGATGAGAGAGAGAGAGAGAGAGAGAGAGAGAACTTGTGTAAAGAAACTAATGCAATCAATTTCGTCAGATTTCATCAAGAGTATTGAATTTCCTCAGAAACAAAATATATCAAATATATAAAAATATAAAATAGAATTCGACTGTCTATATTCAGTCAGTCACTGTGTACAAGATCGCTGGTTCCAGAATCTCAGTAAAATTAATTTGAGCACAATCTTTCTAAAAACTCTACAGAGAAGATGGCCACCTGTAAAACAGTCCAGTATAAATCAGTATCAATATACTGTCTGCTCAATCACAAACAACAAAGTTGGTGACAATGGCACTCTAGAACATGATTTCTATAACCAATTCCTTGGTAACTTATAATGAAGTATCATATTCGAGGGAAAATTTATGCTCGAACCGCCTCAAGAAATATGATGGCATTGTAGTTTAAATCTCGATTACAACAAAGCTGGGTTGCACGTAAGTCTTCATTGGACGGGTGGGTGCCGTTCTCAGCTAGCACTCTGCTGGCCCCGCGTTCGATTCTCCGACCGGCCAATGAAGAATTAGAGAAATTCATTTCCGGTGAGAGAAATTCATTTCTCGCTATAATGTGGTTCGGATTCCACAATAAGCTGTAGGTCGCGTTGCTAGTAACCAACTGGCTCTTGGCCACGTAAAATAAATCTAATCCTTCGGACCAGCCCTAGGAGAGCTGTTAATCAGCTCAGTGGTCTGGTTAAACTAAGGTATACTCAACTTTTTAACAACCTCTTCCATACGGAAACAACTCTATTTCGAACAATCCCTGATGAATCTTCATAAAAATCACATGAAAAGATGTAAGCATTAAGTATAGTCTATATTTGAACTCAAAGCTCTCGCTATTTAGCGAGTTTGAAACAAGACAACAAGCTTTTAGGATTACGTTTCTATTTCAGCCTATCACGTATTACGGAATAAAACATGACTGGTAATCCATATTTATGGATTACTCGTCTGCGCGCTATTCATAATTCCCATTGAAGCCAATGGCATCATTTGGAGAGACTATCTTACTATTCATAACTTCGGCCAATGGTATTTCTTCCATGCATTATTCATTATTGATACGATTGAACAGTTTCGCAGCATTTCATTAAAAGCTATTCAGCAGCAGGGGGGGGGGGGGCGATATTTGGCGAGGCCTCTACTAAGCTCATTATCGATATGATCAGGAATTAGCTAATGTTTCATTACCCGTCATTCCAACGAATGCATTAAGCAATATTGCAGCTAGTCCTCGGAGGCTTGTTGTATCTAATATGTGGATTATAGCGGGGGTTTGCTGTGTAATACCAACGGGTTTAGGGGTCTATCGTCTGTTGGATAAAGATATTATGTGTGTATATATATATATATATATATATATATATATATATATATATATATATATATATATACATAAGTCCTTTATCTGATAACTGTTAATTACCGACATGTCTAATTTATTACCTATTTGAACCCGGTTTCTTTTATAGGATGACACTAAATAATCCTAATTCTTATCGCTGGGTAAAAACTAACTCTTATGAGATCTCTTAGTAAACAAGCATACTGGATTGTGACCTCTTATAAAATGCTGGACAGTGACCTCTTTTACAAAATGCTGGATAGTGCTCTTTTATAAAATGCTGGATAGTGACCTCTTTTATAAAATGCTGTATAGTGACCTCTTTTTATAAAATGCTGGATAGTGACCTCTTTTATAAAATGCCTGTTGGAAATAAACTTGCTGTATTTAGTACAGATATGACATATTTCTCATGCTACCTAGTGTTTAATGATTCCACACTCTGCAACCTGTCTAGGTAACATCATATTATAAATTTATATATCCACTATTTTATATTTAAAATATTGACAGGACAGGCAACTTTTAAATTACATCTACGAGAAGAAAAACGCCAAACTCTCTCCACTGCTGTCACTGAGGGTGTTGGAACCTACTGTGGGAAAAATAAATATATATAGGATAACATTATTTTTCCATACATGTATTCGCTACTTTTTGCTGAATATTTTACTTTTCCTTCTTCGTAAACACCACAAAAAAAAGTGAGCTTGGATAACTGCGGTACATATCCAGAGCAAAATTAAACATTCTCGAAGTAATTGCCCCATATTCACAGAATACAAGGGGGGGGGGGGTATTTTGGGGAGGGCGAGAGGAAGGGGGGAGGGGGGTAATTTCCAAACGATCGGTAAACACGCCTTCATGTAATATTTACCAGTCCTTTAGGGGCTGGGTCCACATCGGCACGTGTAGGCCGGGTAAATTTCCAATTACCGTGCACACAATCACCCGATTGCTTTTTATCAAGCGGCCATCCATCAATGGCAACCGGAGCGAATCTAAAATTTTTCACGCGTGACTTTATAATGTAATAAAATTTCCATATCAACGTCAGCTTCTGCGTTTGCCCAGACCAGAGTTGTATAACCTGTATATAGACGCACGGAGCGCTGCAGTTTCCCTGTCGTCAAATACATATAAACTTACAATGAAATATACAACGGCCTCCGAAGAGGAGCATAAACGGGATGGCAAAATGCGCGCATGCATGCATATTACTTCTCTCACACTCGCACACACACACACACACACGTGTGAAGCGTCGGTGTGCGTATGTATAAATACATACATACATACATATATATATACAGTATATATATATGTATGTATATATGTATATATATATAATATATATGTGTATCCATTACATATATGTGTATATATATATGTATATTATATATATATTTGTGTATGTATATATACATTTATATATACACATATACATATACAAACACATTTATATAAAATGTGTACGTACATCTTCTATCTGTACAAATTACAAATTGCATCGATTCGCATCTCTTCCCTTCTGGTAACAAGAAAGGACGACATAACTTCAACCGGGCGGACCTTAACTCGGAATTAACTACTCGGGCAACTTCAGCCCACCAGGGAAGGGCAAACACAGTGTCTCGTATATATATATATCCCATAAGCTCTGAGATTTTACGAGGCTTACCCTTGGCTTCCTAACCCATATTTAGGTTCATAATATGAGGTGGTCGGACCGTATATATCTAGAAAATATCAAAATTTTATTTTTATCGTGGAACTACTTTGGGGAAAATCAGTTTGAAAAATGTCTGGGGTAATTATTTTTCTGTGTTCAATCTTCAGAATATTACCAACGTATGTTTTTTTATTTCTATAATTTTCTAGAGGTAGGCTTTGGGAAAATTGGGTTTCCATAAATCCGAAAATATATTTGTTCTAAAGTATGGAATGAACACATTAGAAATACAATTGCAAAAATTTGCATAAATTAGCTACTATACGCTAGGAATCATAATGATGTCTAAATTCAGGTAAACAAATGAACATGCGCACGTAATATTTATACACATACATACATACATACATACATACACAGATACCTGGGTATACGTCTTTGTGTCCTCACGGGCAAGTCTGGCTCATAGCGAAACCTGGGTCCGAAATAAATTACGGTCCACCTCCACAAAACAGCAAAAGCACCGACAAATTTTCCATCTAGCTGACAGTGGGTCAGCTTTTTTTTATTTTTGAGAGACGTAAATCATCGCAACGAAGGAAAACAAATGAAGACACGGCGCATAAATAAATCTGGGAAATCTGAAACACGAGAATTCCATCAGAACTGTCACGGTGGAAATACAAATTTTGGCGATAATGAATTAATTCCAAGTCATCCAATCAATCTTCATTTCTTCCACCTGGAGTGAGTGCGAGAGGCTTTTTTCGTGGAATATATTTCGATAAAATGTTTATGCCGGTCGAACGAAGACCGTCACTCTTCAAAAATGACTTCTCAGATTTATCCCTAATGTTGGATTAAATCAAAAGGATTCTGTTCTAATTGTGTCAACCGAAAGTCTTTGGTTTTTCGATTGTATTTCAACCAAAAAGCTCTAATTTCAATTGTGCCTTATTCAATAGGCTCTGTTTATCATAACTCCCCCTTTACCTTTGTAATTTGCCTAAATCCAAAGCTTCCCTTTTCAATACTGCCTCATATGTAAGGCTTTATTCTCAACTAAGCCACAACCAAAGGCCTATTTTCTGTTATACCTCAAAGATAGTGTTTTTTTTTTTTTTTACTTATGCCATAAATCAAAGGTATGTCTTTTCAATTATGCCACAAGCTAAGGGTTCTCTTTTAAATTTGGCATGAACCAAGAGGTCAGCTTTCCAATCGTGCCTAAACCATGTGAACAAATCACCCAAATTAATTCACCTTGAAGACTGGGCCCCCGTTAACCAATCATCAGTCTCGTCATCAACCATACCTACTTCTGAATATGAAGACAATTACTCCACTGAGACTGGAATTTAAACAGAACGCAAAATCTAAGTGACATCCACTTCCACAGGAAAATATCAAGATGAAAAATAATAACAAAATGAAAACAGATACCATTCTTTACTGCACTGACATTACAGAACAGCATTATTAAAAATACCGCTTGAAATTTCTAATCCAACGCAATCCTTTGTAACCCTCATAACAACATGCCGCATACACAAGACAATTTGGTGCTTGTCAGCCAGCATACTCAACATGAAAGAAAAACGGAAAAAGGTGGAGAAAACGAAATTGATCTAATGACGAAGACCTTAAGGAAGGCATGCATTTCTTAGTGCCCAAGCAGGGCTGGGCCCAAGTCAACAATCAGCGAATAAAATCTATTTGACGTCACGAAGTTAAATAGCATAATGCATGTATACTTATATAGACAAACGCTCTTGCGTACGTAACGGTACATGCGTATTTATATGGACACACACACACACACACACACACAACTCGTTCATTCAAATGACATATCACACACGCAAGTCGTTCATTCAAATGACATGTCATATAAAACGTACTGCATAAGCAGATACAATCATTGTTGCTTTTCTGCTAAAACTCTTCATCTGTACAACATTTTCTACTATTAGGCTCTTGTAAATCTTATTTTTTTTTAAAAACCAGCGGTAGTCAACTATCACATAACATTACTATGTTCACGATTCTGCCACATTTCTCATAAGCTCAATGCTTGAGGGATCTCCTAAATACAAGTACCTTCTTTGTGAATGTTGACGAACATGCAAATCCACATTTAGCACATAAATGTTAAAAAGAGTGATTCTTTCATTATCTTGCAAGAGCAGGTTGAGTGACTGATAGCATTTGTTCTGGAGCCACGTAGCATCACATTAACAAATAAGTTCATTCTCTCCGTAAGTTTTTGTTTCAACTCCAGCCCCCAAACCCCGCCTCTCTCTCTCTCTCTCTCTCTCTCTCTCTCTCTCTCTCTCTCTCTCTCTCTCTCTCTCTCTCTCTCTCCCCACAAATATACGCGCATGTATAGACATCAGTAACATTTAACCAATTTAACTGCCATTTACTTCCATCGACTTTCCATTCATCATGTTTCAATTTCTATTTTTCCGGATACCAAGGGACCCATTTCTGCTCGGTAAGTTTATCGTTTCGACACGGCCATTTTTTTAAACTTTAGTGTTATTCGTTCTATCTACAAAACAATCTGGGTAATATTTTGCTTAAACTATTTTTTAAAAATCTATACTGCGACTAAATGTTGTGATTGGTGGTGGGGAGCTTACGGCTCGATTCAATTGCGATTTCCCCTTTTTAGCCAATCATGTATTTGGGTCACGCTTTCCTGCTGTTTAAATCCAGTCGCCGAATGGTTTACCATTTACATAACGAATTTATTTCGGCCGGAACTGTTTAATTCACCGTAAGGATCCAATAAGCCCGTTGAGAACAGCCCTTGGCTGATTGATCTTTGATTGCCTTTCGATTTATTCGGGTTTTTTTATTTGCTTCCCCGCCCCCCCCCTTTTTTTTTTGTCTGTGGCACAAGGGTTGTTTTCCATTTTTACCTGGTAGCTCACTTTCATCTAGCGGTTAATTTTGGGTTCCCCCCTTCACCGCAAATGCTTCAAACTGCTTTTCGTTGCCTGACAGTAAGTTAAAAGAATGAGAGACTACTCATGTTTTGGTGGTCTTGAATAAAATTGCAACAATGTTTTCTCCTGATCATTTCTATTTTCCGTCAGGTGTTTCAATGGATGTTAAAAGAAATACAAAAATAACATTTAAAACAAAAGTGCTTGAGCATATTTGACGCTTTACCGATACCTTGTTTTTAAATATTAGTCTGCCCTAATTCCGTCAGTATGCTGTGTTTCAATGGACAGTAAAAGAAATACAAAATAAAATTTTTAAAAAAGTGCTGGAGCATATTTGACAACTTATTTATACCTTGTTTTTAAACATTATTTCTGTCCTAATTACTATACAGTCCAGTAAAGGTGAAAATCAACACAGTTTAGCAACGACCAGATTCTTAATGCCATTAAAAATTACGTTCTCGTTTTTGTTCCCACGTGAAAAATATTACAGAAAAAGACTAAACAAGAGATCTCATGGAAGAGCTTAAATGAAATTCTTTCTATTGCAAGTTCCTCATTGGGCTGGTTGGTATCGTTCTCGGCTAGCACTCTGCTGGGCCCGCGTTTGACTCTCCGACCGGCCAATGAAGAATTAGATATTTATTTCTGGTGATAGAAATTCATTTCTCGCTATAACGTGCTTCGGATCCCACAATAAACTGTAGGTCCCGTTGCTGGGTAACCAACTGGTTCTTAGCCACGTTAAATAAATCTAATCCTTCGGGCCAGCCCTAGGAGAGCTGTTAACCAGCTCAGTGGTCTGGTTAAACTAAGGTAGACTTCACTTAGAAAGGATTAATCAATCACTTTCCCCGCCGAATGTCTTTTAATGCAAATTACCGTATCTACTTCAGGTTAATGCATACTGCGAGACCACTAAACGATGACAGCTTAAAACTTAATCTACTCGACTTTTGGCACCTTTTAGTAATATTTAAGTACCTTTCTTACTCTCAACATTCCCGTCTACTGTGCTTCTAAGAATAACATCACCGAACCCACTCTCAGACTCCTGCACAACATATGCCGTCAGAAAACCCGAAACATTTCCCCATTTCGCACCCCATCCTCCTCTTCTTCTTGCGAAGTCAAACACACAAACATGAACTCCGGGTTGTTGGGGGGGGGGGGGGCCATAAGCGAGTACTTTTGTCTCATTTCAACAGAGCAAAAGTAAATGATAAGGGGCCGAAACACATCCACCGAACGCGCTACAAAAGCCACCGAGGTAAATGAGTCTCCGCCATAGATAAAAGGACGGGGAGATGAAAGGACGTACAAAAGGAGGATGGCCCACAAAAGAACGGGGTTGGGAGGCCATTAGCGGCAGGGCCCAGCGCGTGTTAAGTCGGGAGAAAACATCCCAGTTAAATACGGTTGTGGTAGGTCTTTAATAATGAAATCACGATTACTAAAAAAAAAAAAAAAAAAAAAAAAAAAAAAAAAAAAAAAAATTGAATTAAATTAAATCGTTCAGGTCATTTCTCTTTCAGCTCTTTCTCTGGGCTTCGTTGTTTACCGCCTTCTGATTTCGCGACCTTCTGTGACCTTTTATGACCCCCTTTCATGGTATTGACCTAAAGATCGAAAACCTTTTTCTTTCGTTTTTGACTTCCACCTAACAGAGCTGCATTCGAGAAGTCCTTCAACAAAGTCTGGTTTTTTAACAGATTTTTTTTAACCCGCTGAACTAACATCAATTCGCGCTGTCCTTAGACAGGGTAAAATCTTTATATCCATGAAGCATGAACTTTGTTGAAAACTAACTCAATCTCGCCGTTCAAAAGACGAATCACTGATCACTGACCAGAGTTTTTCAGACGCCGTTCAAATCAATGAGATGCGACTTGGTAGTTTATGTGATGATATGTGGCAATCATTTCATTTCGGCTCTTTAATTTATGCTCTTCATTCTCTTTGATTCCCTGTCTGTATTTTTTTTTAATATAGACATTACCTGCAAAATCGAAAAATGCTTTATTTACGATCGTCGCCTAAGGAAACGGAATTAATCTGCTAAAAAGGCAATCGAACGGAGAAAATATTAATTTCCCCTCAACGTTTGAGATCAGTCTTGACAGTATCATTTACCTGCATTACCACTGAGAGGGGCCAGAAAAAAGGGGGAAATAGTTTCTTATAAATTATCACAGGAGATTAAAAACTGCCTCCACCACTGATTCGTCTGCTTCATATTCCTTAACTTATATACCGTACAGTATATTAATAAATTTTTATAAAGAATCAACCAGCATAGGAGAATGATTCCTTCATAACGACATACCCATAAAATGCTGAAGCATTTTCAAGACTTTATTTTGTTCTAAAATGTTCAAAATGAAGCAGAACAAGTTTCAATTATCACATACCAAAATGAAACAATAAACCTTTAAAAAAAAACAATCTCATCAGTTCTGCATTACTTTCAGCAGGGTCAACAAATTCTGACTGAATAATTAATAAAAACTGTTCCGACGTTTTAATCACACCGAGAAAAACTGACCAAAACAGACCAACGTGAAATCCCACAAGTCAAATTAAACAAACACCAAACATACATCTATTTACTCAAAAAAATGATGATTTTTCCATTTCCACGCTCATGTTCAGCCTTCCGGACGGATGTTTGTCTCACGAAATATGCAAACGGCCGTTTCCAAGAAGTAAGCTAAACTCATCTTCAGGTATACAACGGAGAAGCTCAGGCCATGATTTGCTTCCAAAGCCCCAGATCTCGAGTGGATCCACATAAATGCACGGGTATTTCCTTGATCTTCGCAGCTGCAGTATGTGTGTGTGTATACATATACATACATATACATATATATATATATATATATATATATATATATATATATATATATATATATATATATATATATATATATATATATATATATGTACATATATTTAAAGACAAATCTGTATAGATTGCTTTCGGGAATCTGTTCGTTCCCCTTCTCACCAATAATAATAATAATAATAATAATAATAATAATAATAATAATAATAATAATAATAATAATAATAATAATAACCTTTTATGTAATAAAGTCTGCTATTATATAAATACAGTAAATTGTATCAATGTTTTTATCAGTTGCATATTAATACAATTTATTTATATAATTTTGGATTTTATTACATTACACTTGGTCACGATATTGTGAATTTCTTAGCAATAATAATAATAATAATAATAGTAATTATAATAACAATAATAATAATAATAATAATAATAATAATAATAATAATAATAATAATAATAATATTTATATAATTGAGGATTTTATTACATAACAGTTTACCACGAAATTGTGAATTTCTTAGCAGTAACAATAATACTAATACTACTACTACTACTACTACTACTAATAATAATAATAATAATAATAATAATAATAATAATAATAATAATAATTGAGGATTTTATTACATAATAGTTTACCACGATATTGTGAATTTCTTAGCAATAATAATAATAATAATAATAATAATAATAATAATAATAATAATAATAATAATACATTACGACAAGCAAAGAGAGAGTCAACACGTACTATCGCGTACCCAGATACAGTAAAAAAAAAAAAAAGGGGGGGACGGGGACCCCTTGCATAAACAACTTTTCTGCTTCGAGCCGAGCTGAATGATTTAGCAAAAGTCACAGCAGAAGGTAATAGATATTTGATGATGTATGCTTAGGAAAATTAAAAGCAAACTGGGCGAAGAAAAGAATAAAGTTGCAGTTTCCGATGCCGAGATGACACGAAGATTTGGTGACATTGCGGGAGAGCGAGAAGGAGGCGAAATTTACAATGCTCTTGGTACGATGATGATGATGATGATGATGATGATGGAAACGACGATTTTATGATGGTTATAATGATGGTAATACCGAATTTGCTTATTTGACGAAAGAATATATTACAAAGCAAACAAGAATTGAAAGATATAAGAATGAACTTCACTCGGGAACTTTCATCTTACAATAACATCTTTGATGGTGATGTTTTAAATGGAAATGACGACAACATTACAACGATGATTTGACAACATGGTCATGATGATTTGAAAGGAGAGGTTAACGTTATAATGAAATAAAAGAATGAGAAATTGCTCTGCAGCTGAGAATGCTATTTACAACATAGCAATGACAATAACGATGCCTTCAAGACAAAACCAATTTTCGGTTTTATTTCTGAAGTAGCACAGCCCACGAATGCTAGAATAAAATGGCCGGGTGTTTACTGAAATTATTATTCAGCGAATGATGAATAATCACGTGCGGAAATATACACTCGTGGAACAAATTAAAATCCCATTTACTTGACCAATACTCACCCGTAACAGCATGAATTATGTAATAAACGAAAAACAGGTCAGTGAGGAGTAAAATATATATCAAAAGCAAACTCACAAATATGCATGCGTCTGTCCACTAAACCAATGGTCTGTTGCGTAACCCAATAACATCTACGCTGGTTGGTATCAAACACCTACGCAAATACAAGAGTTTATTACACCAAATATACTGTATATTGAAAGTGCCTAGCAAAAGACTGCAAATCCCACATTAGAGTTACATTTTTTCAACGATAAATATGTTTTCAACGTAACCAAAGATCACTAGAATATATATATATATATATATATATATATATATATATATATATATATATATATATATAGTATACATATATAATTTATATATATTTATGTATATAAACTGGTATAAATTACACATATGTATATATACTAGCTTTATCAAGGCTTTATAAAAGTAGCAATGGCTAGCAAAAGCATACTAAATATATAATCTGCTAGACATTGCCTATTACTGTGGATTTTCCTTTTATATACACATACATATATACATATATATACATACATACACATACACACACACACACACACACACATATATATATATATATATATATATATATATATATATATATATACACATATATATATGGGAATCTACATTACACATTACAGTTTAGCAAAATACCTTACGAGCAAGTAATAAAAAAAATCAGACAAACCATTCAATAAGTTTGAAATACGAAGAGCTTAAAATGAACAATCCAGTTTAAATAAACGCTTAGAAAACCGATTTAACAAAGAACCATATCATAGAAAGCCATTTCCTCATATCTGAATGACATTAACCTGAGAATTAGCCATCCATTTTGATACAATTTTTTTAAATACAGAAAATTAAAATTTATCCAATCAACGTACGAAAACACCATCAGACCAAATAAAACTAAAAACATACATCAGAAAAACCACGTTACAAACCGCGCAACAAACGCCCGCCACAAACAAACAAGCAAGGTTAAAGCACCGACGCGCCGCCGGCTGGCAAAGCCAAGGAATATTCGCAGCCAGGTAAATGTCAAATGCAAAACCCTGCTTGATGGAGGCACTCGCACGGCCGGCGAATTTCACCCCCGACTATCATGCACAGCAAGTCAGGCGGAGGCGGTAATCAATTACACTTTAACAGGCGCTGCACTTTAAGGCAGCGGCCGCCAATCATGCCATACGCTGAACCTTCTGGGTGTAGTAGCTTCATCTCAGGGGTCTGAACGGCGGATGATGTATTGACGCTTTGTAGCTACTCAGAGAGAGAGAGAGAGAGAGAGAGAGAGAGAGAGAGAGAGAGCGTACGCGTTTCATAGATTGTGCTCTTTGTTGTGACAAGGATTTTCATTTTCATACAGAAATATAAAATAACATTTTACAATAGATAAAATAGAAGAAAGAAAAAAAGAGACGGGGTTTCATTTCCGTACAGAAATAGGCTTTTACACGGATCAATTATTTTCTAGCACATATTATGACACAAAATGCAAATCACCTAATTATTTAGCGGTACTCGACGAACAAAACACCAGTGGCTTATTAATATACATTGGAAATTAAATGGTTTTTCAACATCACAACGACGTAAAATAATGGTCAAAAGCTATCTAGAAATAACGTGTAATTAATTTCAGTAATATGCACAAATAAAAATTCTACAAGTCTGTGATATTGGCAAACTAAATTAAAAGCAACAGTGATGGTTACCTTATTATTTTTAAATAACTTATTGCACAAAGTAAGCTTTGTTTATTTCTTACAGTTTTAATTTATTGCATTTGTTGACAAGGATGAATCGACATTTTCGGATTTTCATAATAAAAACAAAGTATTATAATATCATATACTGAAAATCGCACGTTCAAAAAGGCTCTATTTTTAAGTGCATGTCTCACTTCTCCTTATCCACCCTTACTTATGTGATAAAGTGAATTAAGAATCCTCTAGCTTAATTAACATTTAATCCAACAATCATTAGGCAAACTAGATCACTGAAATCGGGTCACTGAAACTTGGGAACTCAGTCAATTCATTTTTTATCTTCATTCCCAAACATTTAACACATTTTTTTTTCTACAAGCCGATCAATTTCATCACCTTCCGTTGGTATAGAGTCACATCTATTTCACTAAAGAAGTAATCGCTACCACTGTACGTATACTCAAATGTATAGCTCAACAGTTACCGAAAATATATACCCACAACCGTGTCGCAACCCAAACTATAAGCTATTATCAATGTGTATTCCGAATGCCTATTCTACAGCACCTACCTTTCCAATGTATTAAAAACATGTACATCCCCTCAACACGGTTACAATAACTGTAGAGATTTGAAATGCAAAACACTTCGTTTCCTCTTTACAATGGCTTTAAGTATTCTTTTTCAGGCTAACACGTCAGCCCTTTCGATTCGCTAAAACACTGGAAAAATGCGATAAAAACTTTTTGGAAAAATAAAAAATGAAAACTATTGCGATGCTCGTTCTGATGTGGAATCACCCGAGCTTTCGATCGCTTCCAGTGTACGGCATATTTCGGGCACCGCTGACAAAAGATATCTCATGTACTGTGTATAATATATAGCACTATGTACTTATCCTCAATGGAATACCGAACGAAATAGTATCTATGGCAAATGACAGTCATCAAGCGATTGAGAGAAGCAGTGAGATATTCTTGGTAAACTATCAAAGAATTTACACTATCAAGCCCTTACGGCTAAGAATATCATACTGTCAAGCTCTTAGGACTAAGAATATCATACTATCAAGCCCTTATGACTAAGAATATCATACTAGCAAGCCCTTAGGACAAAGAATTCATACTATCAAGCCCTTAGGACAAAGAATATCATACTATCAAGCTCTTAGGACTAAGAATATCATACTAGCAACCCTTAGGACAAACATTTCATACTATCATGCCCTTGGGACAAAGAATATCATACTATCAAGCCCTTTGGACAAAGAATATCATACTAGCAAGCCCTTAGGACAAAGAATTCAAAGAATATCATACTAGCAAGCCCTTAGGACAAAGAATTCATACTATCAACCCCTCAGGATAAAGCATATCATACTACCAAGTCCTTAGGACAAAGAATATCATACTATCAAGCCCTTAGAACAAAGAATATCATACTATCAAGCCCTTAGGACTAAGAATATCACACTATCAAGCCCTTAGGACTAAGTATCATACTTCATGCCTCTACACATGACCTGATATTTATGCATCGGTCACTTGTCTCTGAAAAAAATCTAGGATGGAGGTCCTTACTTCAAAGTTCAACAAGCCTACGTTTAATTACTCCAGCAGTTTTGGACATGCTCTAGACAAAGCGGTTTACTGTACACTAAGGCTACCAATCTCTCACATAAAGAATTAAAAGAGAGATGGTTATGATACTACTATTATTCAAGACAGAATTTCCACATGGAAAGAAAGAGAAAGGAGAGACTAATCTACAAATATTAATTACGAATAGCAAAGAAATGATAACATGAAACCGGCAATATGAGTTTCAAAAAACAAAAGCAATGACATGACACTTCAGAATAGTAAAGCAGGCTCTCGTGAACCCAAGACTATCTTCAGCAATATTTTCTGGAACGTCTAAGACTCTAATCTAAAGGAAAATCCAGTTTCTAGCAATATTTTCTTGAACGTCTAATCAAAAGGAAACTCGTCTCTAAGCCATCTAATAGAACCAAAGGGGCAAGAACGACAAAATAATCAATTTCATTCATTACTTTCCGGTTGGATCAAATCCCAAAACCAATGACTCCGTTTAGGTATCATAATGATTTTACTTTAGTATCAACATAGTAAATACACCGCATCGTTTAAATTTCTCTCAATGGGCTTAGCTGCCATGAATAGCTTAATGTTATTATCGATTTCATACGCCTTTACGTGTCTAGTAAGCCATTCCAATACGCAGGAAGTCTTCAGCTAAATCATCAGACTGACTGGTATTTAAAAATAAAAAAAAAGTATATGACAACTAAGACAATAAAAAAAAGTGACTCAAAAAAGAACAATAATAATAATAATAATAATAATAATAATAATAATAATAATAATAATAATAATAATAATAATAATAATAATAACGTATATGACAAAAATAATAATACACTGAAAATGACCAAATTAAAATCACCGCCTTCATCGACCGAAAAAAACGTGCATGTCTCCTACATCCGGGGATGTCCCTTCCACGAGAACAGAAAAAAAACAACGAAAGAAGGAAGAGAAGACGAAGAAGAAGAGGAAAACAAAGTGAGAACGGTCAATTTAACAAGGCCGGCTCAGTGGACCGAAAAACAACAAAGTCGGCCTCCATCTGAGGGGGCGGCCGCTTCTTGAGAGCACAGTCCTCAAATGCACTTCCCTCACTTCAAAGCAATGTCAAGGGAGCATCTTGGGAGGCTTTTTCGTCTCGGAGTGACGCATAATAAGGGGCTTTTCTTTCTTATTCAAATAACAAGAAAATTAAAATGCAAAGCTTGGAGAGGGGCGGAGAGGAAAAATGAAGAGCCCCCCGACTGGTTGCGGAAAAATGCAGCCGACTGCAAGGAGGGAAAGGTGAAGAAGCAAGTGTTGATTAAAAGGGTTTAGGGTTTGTGTAAGAAATGGAGAAATTGTGAATTGAAATCATAAAAAAATTGATCGTTTATTCTTCGTCTCAGCTTGAGCCGTTTCCCCTCATTAAAGGAAAGACATTGATTGCTATTATATTCATATTGATGAATTATGAGTAAATCCAATTAGCAGAAAATTACCACAAAATTAGTCCCTATATTCTGCACAGAAAATTTAGCTGAACATCAAACCCCCTACATACACACACACACATACACACACACACACATACTGCAGAATTCACCTCAATCGAGAGAGCACTTTCTTGTTGCACTTTCGAGAGCGTTCTTCCTCTCTTTCCTCCTAACACTTTCAACCTTTGCAACTTTTCAGTACCACTGTGTCGTTATCCTTTCTTTCCACGTGATCGCACCATCTCAAGACACGCTGATCGACCCTTTGACCTGCGATGGCATCTTTACTGACCTAACAAAAGTGGGGGGGGGTCATTGTCTAAATAGAGCTGATGGAAGACTGTCAAGCATACCGTTAAGTAAGGGTCATGACCACGACCACCTCTGTGGTGAAGAAGCCATGAATTAAACAACTTGAAAAATTCAGCGCACGAGAAGAAGGACGGACATAATAAATGAATTTAGGAAAAAAATAGTTGAAAAATTAAACGAGTCAAAAAAATTAACGAACGTGCAGAATTCCCATTCATAAATCCAATGAACGAGAAAACGTATTTTGACTGGGGTCATTAATTTTCACGATGCAACACTCGGCCTTTCTGTTTTTTTGAACAGGAATCGAACCCGTCATTGGAATTACAAGAATAGGGCAGCCGTAAATTCATATTCTCTCTCTCTCTCTCTCTCTCTCTCTCTCTCTCTCTCTCTCTCTCTCTCTCTCTCTCTCTCTCTCTTCATTCAAGGCAAAATTATAAGACAAAATAAGATTTCTACAAAATTTATCTATTCATTTTTCGTTGCATATATGTTTTTGTTTACTAATTTCGATACATTTCCGGGGGAAATTTGCGAGAGAAGCAGAAAAGATCTCTCTCTCTCTCTCTCTCTCTCTCTCTCTCTCTCTCTCTCTCTCTCTCTCTCTCTCTCTCTCTCTCTCTCTCTCTCTCTCTCTCTCTCTCTTGAGCCAAAACTGCAAGAACCTGAATGTAAGACCTGCATATTCATTTCTTTTTACCTATCTATCCATACCTGCAGAAATAATTTGCGAAAAGCTGCAATGACATCCAGAACTTGACCTCGCCTCTCTCTCTCTCTCTCTCTCTCTCTCTCTCTCTCTCTCTCTCTCTCTCTCTCTCTCTCTCTCTCTCTCTCTCTCTCAAGACTGAATGGGAGACCTATAAATTCATCTCTTTATACCTATCTATCCATACTTACAGAAATAATTTGCGAAAAGCTGCAATGGCATCCAGAAGTTGACCTCGCCACTCTCTCTCTCTCTCTCTCTCTCTCTCTCTCTCTCTCTCTCTCTCTCTCTCTCTCTCTCTCTCTTCAAAGTAGGCGTATGATCAGTGCAATTACTCCCGAGAGAAGGAGAGAGAGGAGACTGCAAGGTCTCTTGGCTTGACCATGCGGGCAGGGGGTGTCGAGGAGTAGGAGAGATGAACCACTCGGAAAACCCTTCTACTCCTTAAGCTACCACTCCCACCCCCACCCCCACTCCCCAAGAAGTCTCCTCGACTTTTAATTGAACGGAGATGCAAATGAATGCTGTGTACCCCCTACCTCCACCGGCCCCCCTCGGGAGGACACGAGAGTAAACGTCATTGTGAGATACAACAGTTGCTCTCCGGCCTTTGTTTATGTTGATGATTATAGAGGACAATGGTGAATATAACAGGTTAAGGATGAATTTCTATATGGGTGTTATCAACAGAATTTTTAAATCTACCTTAAATTATAAGAAAAGATAAAAGAGCTAAGTGCTTGAACACAACCGCCACTCCCAAACCAAGGCAAAATATCGAAAATATATTACTAATTTACCTTTCTCTTGAAATATACCCAAAAACTCCCACTCGCCATCGGCAGCCGCCCGAACGGATTTTGGGAAAGGTGGCACTAGTTTAACTTCTCTCTTCCCCGTACTTATAGGTTCCGGTGTCAGCAAGAGCTCAAACAAAGACCTTTGGTGATAAAAGCGGCAACGATCTCCGTCCCAAGAGATAAACTAATGGGCATCGTCTCGAAAAAGGCCATCAGAATAATAAAAAAAACAAACCCATAATCCAAACTTTGACGACCATTATAGCCCCAACCTGGCCCACGGTGCCATGGATTGAATCATTTTGAATCTGCACTGCTAATAATTATTGCATATTGATCTGTCAAAATGTAGCCCACTCGTTCCTGAGAATATTTTTATAAATTTTCCCAAATGTTTCTGTATGACGTTGGCCCATCACAGTGGCCCTATCCTGGCCGTGGTTGAAGCAACCCGGAATCTACAATATATAAGGAAACTTTCAAGCAAGTTTACTAACTTCAAACCAAATAGCTCTTCAGCAGATTTCTCTAAAGGTCCCTACATTATTTTCATCATTCCTTACCTATCTTCCCCTGGAAAGGGAGCACAGCCCCCAAATTAAATGAACTTTCGTTCCTTTTACCAAGGACGCTTTATGCCAAGTTTGGTTGAAAATGGTAAAGTAGTTCATTTGCTTTGACATATCAGGAGAAACAACTGTGGAAAAATAAAAATAAAAAATTACGAAAAGACCGTATGTTAATAAGAAGTTGGCACTAGGCAAACAAAACCAAATAAAGCAATTATAAATTCAAAATGAAATTATTTAACACAAAAATTGCCTTCAAAAAGCATACTGAACGCCAACTCCCGAGAAATTACGAAATGCAAAAGAATTTATGATGATGATATCATAATCAGAAGTATTCTATGACCTTAATTGAGAAGTAGATCTGGTACACCCAACCTTTTTTTCTTGAATAATATATGAGTATATATATAATATATATTTATATATATATTATATAAATATATATATATATATATATATATATATATATATATATATATATATATATATATGTATGTATGTATGTATGTATGTATGTATATATATATATATATATATATATATATATATATATATCACTTTATTGTTTCACGAAATTCTAGGCGCTTTACTGAACTTCTAAACCAACCATATATATGTATATGTATATATATGTACGTACATACATATATGTATAATGTATATATATATATATATATATATATATATATATATATATATATATATATATATTATATATTGTTACTGCTTAACAAACTGATCAACTTAGTAATCATCATCTCTTCGGTTAACAATACCTGACATAAACACGTGTATGATCACCACAATAAACAACGAAGTAACTTTACCAGAGCTAAACTGGTTAAAAAAAAAAAAAGTTATGCATCCGCGAAAATAAAATTCATGTTTCAAAAGAATTATATTTTTGTGTAACAATAACAATTCGACGAGGCAAGAAAATTGAGAAATAATCCGAAAAATTCATCGATCACACATGACTTCATTTCCTGTGAAATTCCATCCCGATCTGGTGGCGCAGGTAATCCGCTGGTTGTCTGACCGTGTTACGGAAACGCCGGCTGGTACAAAAGAGAGAGAGAGAGACAGAGAGAGAGAGAGAGAGAGAGAGAGAGAGAGAGAGAGAGAGAGAGAGAGAGAGAGAGAGACTGGTTCACTTCGAAGTTGAAATAGATTCTTTTTACGATCAGTTCCTCACTTGTGTGTAAATAAAAAAATAATAATAATAATTTTGCAACAAGAGAGAGAGAGAGAGAGAGAGAGAGAGAGAGAGAGAGAGAGAGAGAGAGAGAGAGAGAGAGAGAGAGAGACTGGTTCACTTCGAAGCTAATTATATTCTTTTTACATTCAGTTCTTCACTTGAGTAAATAAAAAAAATAATAACAATTTTGCAACAAGAGAGAGAGAGAGAGAGAGAGAGAGAGAGAGAGAGAGAGAGAGAGAGAGAGAGAGAGAGAGAGAGAGAGAGAGAGAGAGATAATTTTGCAGCCATGAAAATGTAAGCACAAATTTTTCATAGGGAGGAGATTCTATTAGACTGCCTCCAGTTAATACTGTACATATCCGATGAAATCAAGAATAAGTGAAGATTTTGTAATTCTATCAATATACACAGGCACTGATTCGGGTACTTTAGTTAATCTTCAGTTCTCAATGACACTAAAATATCATTCTGACAGAACTTTATCTTCATTTACCTATTATAGGTACGCCAAAACATTCCGATTCTGTTAAAAAAAAAAAGCTTGTTCTAACCTAATGAAGCATACTTGTTCTAACCTAATGAAGCATACCAAGTGAAAACAGCCACAACTCAACCTAATCTTGTATTTAACAATAATTCCTGATAATGAAATCAATCTTCCCCTATCCATGACTGACAGACGAATCTATAAAAATTACAGGAAGCATCAACGCTAATAAATACGACCTTCCCCCCGCCCCACCCCCGCCCTCCCCCCAGCCCCCAAAACCCAACACAACCTTCCCAAGATAACCAGAATATCACCAGGGCAGAGTGGAGGCGCATGTCACAAGAATCTCCTGTCTGTGACAGGAATTCCTTGGCTCATGGTAGCCTGTCCATCTGTCAGTTCGTGTTTCCTCGACCTGGCGTGTGTGACCGTGATCCTTCTTCCCTGGTACCTGTCCCTGACGCGACCTGACACACACAGGTCCCAGTTTAATAGGTAAAGTGACCGAAATATCGGGTTACGTTCGTCATTTTCTTCAAATATAAAGATTACGCCATTTTTTTCGAACCAACGATGCCTGCGACATGGCCAGTACACTGCAGTTATTTATCTTGTTTGCTTGTGTTGAAGAGACGGAAGATAAAAAAAAAACATATAAGCCAAATATGTACATTTATACTCACATACATACATACATACATACACACATACATACATACATACATACATACGTACAGTATATAAATACAAATACACACACATATAATACACACATATACGTGTGTATAAGTGGTTCCTTGTACAAAAAAATATTAGGGATAAATCCACGATAACGTTTATTGACTTGTAGATATTTGAATCTATAGAAGTTTATCAGTAATTAGGAAAAGCTTATAGTCCTATTAAAACGTGTGTGTGTGTGTAAATATATGTATATAAATTTATATATATATATATATATATATATATATATATATATATATATATATGTATACCTCTTTCTGAATGCCTATTAATATGCATAACCTCAAACACACATGCACGTAGTTTTTACAAGTGGCATTGATTGGAACCGTGAGGAAATTGCCCAGCACCCAATTCGCTCCACGTAATTAAATTTTCGAGGACATATCAACCAAGAAATTCCAAATCATCTATCTAATATATTACTATATTACACCTTCTGCACCATTTGACGAAGGAAAAGAGATTAACTTTTTAAATCGTTCAGGTACTCACTCCATTTTCAATTACCGTTAATCCGTTTTCTATCTCAAAAGTCCGTTTTCTATCTCAGGCCTAAGGACACGAGACCAGGTGAGGAGAAAAACATCTACCAATGAAAACGAAGGAGTATTATGGGAAACAAGAGGAAGGGAAACCGATTGCAAATTCCAAAGACAAAGTCGGTCTCAGATATCCTTCTGTTACCATTGAAACAATAATGTCGCCATTTACCGCTGCTCCCCCGTGAGCCGGAAACATATTAAACGGAAACCTTTGCAAACTTAATATTCTCTCTCTCTCTCTCTCTCTCTCTCTCTCTCTCTCTCTCTCTCTCTCTCTCTCTCTCTCCATAATAATGAAAGTGTCGTCAATACCAGGGAAAATGTAGGCCATGAAAATAAACTGGTAATTCAGAAAAAGCTAATTTACATAATGCAAAACTGACGACAAGCTTAAAATCATATCCGGAAGGAAATTGCTCTGTAAATTTACTGTCACTAAAATTAATATTCTGGGGAAAAGATAAAAAATAACTGAAAACAAAAGGATGATCAGAAAGGATGGGAGGAATAGGGCAATATAGAAAACGTCTTTGGAACAGGGATGATAATGCTCGACCATTACAAAATTATAAGTAGGGAAAATTGCCTTGAAACATAAAACACTGCAGTGTTAGCGAAAGCAGGGGGTGTCCGCTTCACGACTAGTTGTCAAATTATCAACCGGGGCGTAGGGGTAGCAACTTCATCCCAGATCTACTTGCTGAAAGCTGGAAGTAGAATATATATATTATATATATATATATATATTGTAAATACAGTTGTTCGATAATATATTTTCGTGGCCAACCTCTTTTGTTTTTACATGCTTTTATATAACTTGACTTCTGAATCTGTCTGTCTGTCCTCAAATCTTGTAACTCAATTTTCGACCTGTTCCTTCGTCCGGTGGAGTTGACATTTTGCATGGTTACTCAATCCCAGTGACAATACAAACTTATAAGATCAGTAGGTCAGCAGTGACCTCTAGTGACCCTACGGTGACCTCTCCCAGTATCTCGGGATTTGTATGAAACTCTTCGGATTTTTCACAACTTTGACTCAGTAGAATCTATCTTCTATATAACCCCTCCCTCTTCCCTCTTCCATCCCCTCCCCATTCCCCCTCCCATCCACCTTCTCTCTTCCCTCCCCTATCTTCCCCTTCCCCTTCCCCCTTCCAGAGCACACGATCAAATGTTAATTTAGCTGTGTCCTTCCCCTCCCCTTCCTTATTCCCTCCACTTCCTCCTCCACCCCTCCCCTTCCCCCTCTCCTCCCCTCACCTTCCACTTTTTGTTTGGGTGACGAGAAGTAACATCCCTTGCAATTAAACTTTTTTTTTTATTCACTCGATTATTCATTGAAGTTCTTATCTCACGACATCATGCTAAAATTACGCCACCGGTCTGGTTATTTCAGATGGGACTGATATATTTATTGTCTGTTAAAAGCTGTAGATGACCTAGCTCATTTATAATAGATTTCCAGATACCGCAGTGGATTAACATTCGAAGTACCCATTGCTAAACATACATGACAAAACGCTGGACTTGAAACCATCAACATCGTTTACCAACTATTGCCGGCGTGCTTGTATGTTTACCGTTACGCCAAATCAACTCTAGCACGTATTGTACGAAAGCGTACACACACACACGCACATAAACACACACATGCACGCAGGAGTGCTTGTATGTTTACCGTTACGCCAAATCAACTCTAGCACGTATTGTACGAAAGCGTACACAAACAAACACACATAAACGCACACATGCACGCAGGAAAAAAAAAACTGGGAACTTCAGTCACTGAAATGCCCGTTCCTGAAAAGCGAGGACCCGAATTCATTCGGACACATCATCCCGTTAAGAGCGACACAAAAAGAAAATAACATTAGGACTGATGACCAGAAGCATTTGCCAGTACATCGGAATGACGTCCATTTCGATAATTAACGCTGACATCGACCTTGAACTTAGCCTTGAACTACGGAGAGAGAGAGAGAGAGAGAGAGAGAGAGAGAGAGAGAGAGAGAGAGAGAGAGAGAGAGAGAGAGAGAGAGAGAGAGAGAGAGAGCAGCGAAAATAAATTTCAATTAGCATCATCGATTGCGGTAAGTTATTAAAGCTAAAGGGTCCTCTACGGCTTCCTGCATAAATAACTCTCGTTCTTTAGGGTACAAGATAAGGAGCAAATTTGGTGTATGCTTTTAAAAGAAACTAAAGGAGTAATACCCTGTCAGTGGTGTATAAAATACAATAAATCTTCACTTGCAAAGAGAGCTGATCATACAAGATATTTCATTTTGATAAGAACTAATTCATTATCAAGACGACACTGCGAATTGCTTCCGGACGAAAATAACAGCCAAGGGTATTTCTTGAAAATATTGGCAGGATATGAAAATCAAAAATATTAAATAAAAAAATATAATAATAGGTGGCTGTGCTTGGAAGTGAATTGAGAGGGCTGTATCATATGTTAAGGGAAAACTCGAGTAAAACAGTCGGTTATGAAGACAGACAAGTTTACAAAACCACATTCCTTCCGGAGCGAGGAATTATGAACTTAGCCCATGTTCCCTCTGCGGGGACTGGATGGGTGAAATACTATTTCGAGAAGGCAAAAATTAAAAGTGACGAGCAATTTTCAGAGGCGTTATAACCCGTATCTCTTAGAAAAACAAATCATCAGTCAAAATGATAACTCTTGCAAAAGCGAGTCCCCATAAAGAAATTGCATACACATTTTAGGAGAAATTAAGGTTTATAAATTGCATACACATTTTAGGAAAAATTAAGCTTTATATATCATATATGATTCAGGCTAAAAAGAAAATACTAATGACCAATGAGACCTAAATAATTCATCTTTATGGGGGTGGGGGCTAAACTAATTTAATAAGACATTTAATTAACCAAATCTGAGTCATGCGGGGAGACCAATATGACCTATAATATGGTTATTGGAGAAAGCGAAGGAAACAAAGTGACACAGAGAAAACTCAGAACGCAATACTTTATCCTCATGCCGAAAACGTCGAAAAAGGCGAAAATACAAATGTGTGAGTTTTCACACAGAGGACATGACCCACTTTGTCTGAAAAGTTCCCCAAAGAAAATATAGCAGTTCAGGAAAAAACGAAAACAAACGTCTTTACCGCGGGAAATTCAATTTCAAACTTTACCCTTTTTTTGGGGGGTGGGGTGGGGAGAAAACTCACGGGAATGGTTTTACACATAATTTCCAGGATAATGTTAAGGCATCTAATTCTGGGAACAATCTAGGTTGATGTCCCCTCCGACAAATAATCCCACCTCATAACAACACGTTCCTGACTTGTGAAAGGCTAAGTAAAAAGTACCGGCTAAAATTTGGACACTTCAGCCTTTTTGACAGAAATTACCTGTACCAAAACATCACCTTCTGCAGCAGATTATGGAAGCAATAACTTGAACTTCAAAAAATCTCTCTCTCTCTCTCTCTCTCTCTCTCTCTCTCTCTCTCTCTCTCTCTCTCTCTCTCTCTCTCTCTCCAGACAGATTCCAAGAGTGAAATCTTACAGGCGTCTTCGCCATCCTCTGATCACTCCAGTTTCAGACGCGTCCCTTTTCCAGAAGCCGTTGAAGGATTTCGCACAAACCCGCCGGAGGACTTCAAAGGGCGTCTTCTTTTACGACTTCCAAAGGGCGAGAGAGAGAGAGAGAGAGAGAGAGAGAGAGAGATCCAAAGGAGGCAAGGGACTATATCAAAGGCCCCTTCGCTAGTGCACTGTGAGATTTTGATTAATTGACAAGCGCGAGCGATCGGAAGCCTTCTTCCATCCAACAACCAAACCTTGTGCAGCCGTGCCTTCCCTCCAACGGCCAATGAAAGCCCTGTGTTACTGGGTTTCCTTTGCTATTGGTTTATATGAGGAAGGGGAAACACTACACTGATAAACAGTGAAGGTTTGAGGGAAGGCACCAGTAAAGAGGAAGCATCAGATTTGCAACACTAAGTAATAGCGGAGACATAAACATCACGTCATATTCGCTTTGACAATAATTGCATTTATGAAAATAGGCGCATGCAACTTGAACTGGGTAATTGAATTCAGCAAATAACGAGCTCATAAATAATCATCACGAGCGTATATCAGCGTCCATGAAACTCTCCTTAATCAACCTGAGGAGACAATTTCGTTTAGATCGTATACTAAGAATAAATTCATGTAACAGGAGAGCTTTTGATTTTACTATTCCACCAAAACTTCAGCTGTCAAGATAACAATAAGTACATATATATATATATATATATATATATATATATATATATATATATATATATATATATATATATATATATATATATATATATATATATATATATATATGATAGAATAATCAACACACAATCCCGTGTGGAACAGAAATACATTTCTGACTCACATCAGGATCGAACCCAGGTCTTTCAATTGAAAGGCAAGGGCGCTGCCAACTACGCCATACAAGTCATAAAAGTATTTGGAACCTGAGTGCCGCTGCACACAAGGAATTACCTGGGTCATTGCAGAGTCGGGAAGTTGGGGAAAACACGGTGGTATGCAAGCAGTTAGCTTGCCCAGGTAATTCCTTGTATGCAGTGGCAATCAGGTTCCAACTTCTTTTACGACTTGTATGGCCTAGTGGGCAGCGCCCTTGCCTTTCAATTGAAAGACCTGGATTCGATCCCGATGTGAGTCAGAAACATATAAACGCCTACAGTAGTTACAGCAACTCTTTTTCGAGCTTTCAGTACAAGCAATCATCTTATCGTTACGCTTCTCCTAGAGCACTGACATCAAGTAAGAGTTAGAATCGATTAGGCTGAAAACTGAGGCTGTTTATATGCCGATGGAACTTTCCAAGTGGTCGAAAGTTGTCTGAAACTCTTCTGGCCTAACCCTAGTTGGTTTCTCAATTTCCAACATGACATGGCGGGATGTTTCCGAACAAGCAGAAATGGTGAAGAGTTGTTCCTCTACCACAGAGTAAATTGGCCTCAGATTCCAGGAAGGATTGGTCTGTTTTCAGCCTTGAAGCTGCATTATTCTCAAAGGAAGCTTAAAATAATTGTAAAAAGTCTTAAAAATACGTAGTTTCTAACATTTTTACTTATTATTTTAAGCAGAGGGTATCTAAAAGGCTTGGTTGGTCCAAGATCTCCAAGACTAGGATATGAGATGAAGACCCTAAAATTATACATTCTGAAACTTCAAAGGAACAATCAATCTACCAGTCATATCAACATTGCAAAACAATATACGATCAATATAAAAATGGCTGCTTTTTTTACTGTTTTTCTCGTTTTCTGCTTAACCAATAACATCATAAGTCAGTATACTAATTTTATTTCCTTTTAATGACTCTCTTCCACAGATTGTACAACGAATAATTTGTCATTAATTAAATAGTACGATTACTGTGAATTATTACGTAAAAAATTAAATAAAATCCTGCTTGGAGATCATTCTTTTAACTTAGAACTCTTTAATTCAAAAACAAAACAAAAAATTGCCCTCTCTCTCTCTCTCTCTCTCTCTCTCTCTCTCTCTCTCTCTCTCTCTCTCTCTCTCTCTCTCTCTCTCTCATTAATAAGTGTAAATTCCATTAACTGTTTTTCACTCTCTCCTCATTCTGAAGAGGGGGAATGCGGAAAGGATAAAAATAAAGAGAGAGGAAAAAAGCGAAGAAATTGCCTCTCAAAGTTGGAAGGTGATCCACCATTAAGCTATTCATATGAACTTCAATAACCCGCGACCTTATTGGTCTCCGAATACGCCCCCCCTACCCCCCCTACCCCAATATTCAGACATCCTGTGGTGGGGAGATGGGAGAAGTTTATTACTCCTGGGTCATGGGGTGAAAGGCAAGGGGGGGGGGTGGGGGGAAGGGGAATGGTAGAAGGGGCCCCAAAGACATGTTAGTAGGAAGGGGGGGGGAAGTCAAGTTTCTATTTATAGCTGATCAGTTAGCCGTGTCTGTTCAAACGGAATTGCTTGTTTAAAAAATTAATAAAATACAAACCCCAGGTTCTGACAGCCTTTTTCCGTCACTGACGTGAGCGAAAAGCTGAGATGGTTGGAGGAAGATTGAAACTATAATATCTTTTGATAGATTGAAACTATAACATCTTTTGATAGATTCATCGTATTGCTTTGTTTAATCAGGGCTGATTCCACCATCATATTATATATATATATATATATATATATATATATATATATATATATATATATATATATTTTTTTTTTTTATATTATATACATACACACACGTATGTATGTAAGTATACACACAGGCATACATACACTTGTTTTCTTGTATGCAGTTTCTTGTGGCGTCAATATTGAACAAGGGAAATTGAATTAACCACCACTGGCTTGCAGTAATATGGGTCAGTCAAATACCATTTTCCGTGACATACAGAGAGAGAGAGAGAGAGAGAGAGAGAGAGAGAGAGAGAGAGAGAGAGAGAGAGAGAGAGAGAGAGAGAGAGAGAGAGAGAGTTATTAGTAGAGGGCTCCATCCATATTAGGATTTCCTAGAATATTTGTTGACTCGACCAGTGCAGCGAAAATATTTATCGCTTCATAATTGCTCACTTCCTATTTATAAAATAAAAAAAAAGACGGACTGCTTAAATGGATAAAGGAAGTCTGAAGATGAAAGGAGAATAAGATTATAGTCTGTAAGGTTAATTATTATTTCTAATTATTATAAAAAAAAATACTCGAGAAAAATTATTATGGAAGTCTAACAGGACTGTTTTTGTGTTCTGTTTCAGAATACAAAGAGAGAGAGAGAGAGAGAGAGAGAGAGAGAGAGAGAGAGAGAGAGAGAGAGAGAGAGAGAGAGAGAGAGAGAGAGAGAGAGACTTAAAATTCACGATGTCACCGCGCACGGACATTGCACGAGTCAACAAGATTACAACAAGCTGTTTTTTTCCATCCGGATCGCATCGGCATTTCAAACCACTTTGGTCGATAGGACAACGCTGCAGGGAATAGCTGACGGGTTCAGTTTTCCTGTATCCTACTTTATATATATATATATATATATATATATATATATATATATATATATATATATATATATATATATATATATATATATATATATATATATGCTTAAAAATTCAAAGTAGATGCACGTGACTTCAGTGTATAAGCGAATCCCACGGGAAAATGTCAAGCTTGTCATTTTCCTGTGGGATTCGCTTATATACACATATACAAATATCATGAGTTTGTATGTTTGTGTACCGTATGTAGAAGAATTCTGATATGCACAAACCACGTCAAAGCACGACGATTTAACATCCTTTTATCACGAACTCCATTTAAAAATCCAACACCGGTTTTCTTCCGACCCAAGAACAGTTAAGCATCACCCACCCTCTCCGCTCCAGAGATCCCAAAACGAACGCGCCCTGGGTCCTGGCCTGGGCTCCGGCGAAACGAACCCGTCCCCGTCGTCGCCGTCAGCCGCAGCCAGACAGGGAGGAAATTAAGCTTTTGGCCAAACAAACTCTCCCGCAGGAGGCTTAAAAAATTCCACCTGAGACGCCCACTCCACGCGCTCTCTTCTAACTCTTTAGCGCCCCGCCATGCGCCGCCCGCGTTGCAACGGCGTCGTATTCTCCGATAAAAGGTGGGGGCTTTGTTTCGCGTCCCTCGGAGGAGGCGTTTCTGAGGGAGGTACCGCCGAGGGAGATTATTATATTATTCTCTTCGGGGGTTTCGTGCTATCGTGAGATACTGCTTAATAGCTTCACGTTTTTAACTAGGATTCGCGTCTTTCAGTATTTATCTGTGCTCAGCTATCTTTAATTCCTTTTCCTATATTTATCAATTTATAATTAGCTCATTTCAATGGGAGTTGTGTTCCACTGTTTTTTCATTTTTTTATTTATTTACTATTTATTTATTTTTTTTTTGGGGGGGGGGGGGGGCTTATGACTGCGTGCTCAGGTCTCAACAGCAATAATAATCGTTTGAACTTTACGATGTTCATAATATCGTTCGGATTGATTTATAACTCATTTCTATAAAAAGAATGAACGGATGCCTCCGGGATACCACTAGATATTAAAATATTTACTCAATATTTTACTTAATAAAAGAACATTTTCCGAATTCTTTACACTATCAACATGAGTATATATCTACCAAATTTTAATCACTTAACTCTTGTTATGAAGATTGATTACTATTATTATTATTAATATTATCCTGATCATTTTTTCTGCGACTTCAAATGTCAATAACTGCTAATACACCCCGCCGCCATCAAAGTTAAATTTCACTGGCCCGGGCTACCACCATTAGTTTGTTTTCCCTGGATTAAGAAAAACATAAAATGCATGATCCCTAGGAATCAAGAGGACTTTAATAATAATACTGAAATGGTGAGGTAAATCAATATATAAAATCAAAATAGTAATGCTATCAAAACAGCGGGGTAAATCAATAAATAAAATCAAAATACTAATGCTATCAAAATTCCAAGGTAAATAAACATAGAACAGGTAAATAATAATGTTATCAAAGTGGCGAAGCAAATCAATGTAAAAATTGGAATAATAATGCTATCAAAATGGCTAAGTAAAATAATACAAAAATCGAAATAATTATGCCATTAAAATTCCCAAGTAAATAAATATATAAAAAGGGTAAAAATACAGCTATCAAAATGGCTAAGTAAATCAATATAAAAAATCGAAATACCAATACTATCAAAATATCGAAGTAAATAAATACAAAAAAGGGAAATATTAATGCTATCAAAATAGCTAAGTAAATCAATCATCAAAATGGCGAAGTAAATCAGTTCAAAAATTCGAAACCTGAAAATATGGGCGCCCCATTCTCCTTGATATTAATCGGCCTACTTTTCTCAAGTGGATGAGGCCCCCAGCCGAGCTATTAGCGCCTTACAAACACTCGGGACATGAGTCCTCATTCGCCCGACATCAGACGAATCCACTTTCCGATTCGTCCAGACGTCAGGAAACCTACAAGGCTAAAACTGTGGATCAGCGTCATCGCTATGAACAATAACATATAATACTAATCGTTATATAATAGAACAGATAGCAATTAAACTGGGATATATCTAAATAATGTCTTCATCGAAGTTCATGATGCTGATCAACATAACTGAATATTAATGTTTCAGAAAAATCCAAAGTGCATCTAAATTGGGTTGCGCTGATTTCAACATCACTCTCAGCGTCGATATTTATTAGAATTCTTTTTTGATGAAAGCAGGATTACCGTTTATGCAAAGTTGGGGCAGAGAGCGTTACTGATACCTTGTCATTTAGACTTTTTTTTTTTTAATAAATCTGTCACAAACCCCATGACGCTAACGCATATATATATATATATATATATATATATATATATATATATATATATATATATATATATATATATATATATATATATATATATATAATCTAAAAGTAATTCATCTTAATACCTATGACTGAGAAACAATACAACAGTCACTTCCACACTAACCCTTCAGATTACTGCATAAACAATCAACACTGCAGCAGGAGACTTCATCATCAGTCTACATCTACCTAAGCACGCAGCTCATATGCAGGCACTAACCCTTTATCCTAAGCACGCACACATACACATACACACACACATACACCACAAACACACAAACATTGCTCTACTGACTTTCATTCAGTACCTTCTCAACCGCCATTCAGGTATTAGGCTAGTCAGCATAACCTAAATCCCTTTGTTATGCCTATATCCAGATTCACTTGGGTATCCAACGACCTGTGAATCACTACGATACCCAGAGGTCTGGTCTTTTACGCCCTCTTAGATGCCTCCAGCTGGGTACTCCTAATATCAAATATTAAATAGCTTCCCCCTGATATTCCGATAAAGTGATCGCCATGGATCAGACCAGCATAAATCTAAATATCCCTAATAAGATGGTTTCATTTAATAGGAAATACTGACGACCTTAAAAATTATTTTCTCCCAATTCTCTCAAAGGATTTATTTCTTTATACTCAGGTTGGCGCCATTTAACGCCCAACACTGATGTCCTTTATGAGACTTTATAAATCGCTTGAACGATCTGTTTATTTGCGTGCTGGCATTTATGAACACGGGATGGCATTTATGAACACGGGAGAGCACTTGTGTGTTTTCATTGCCTCTTCTGTGTCAGGCTGATATTGGCACTGGGATAATACATGGTGTGACCCCTACTTTTTAACATGCGTAGAAAACAAATAATTAACAAATAAATACAATTATATCAATAAATGCAGATAGAATTTGAATACAAAACTGTAAGTGGCAATGGAAACTTACAACCTTTACGTGTTCATTTTCTAAAACGTGTTATACATAATCTTAGAAGATGCCGAGGTAAGAATTAGTAAGAAATTTTCTGTTGTGTATACCCAGTGGCCCTACGACAGGTGCCACTGATTAGGGAAAATTCTAACGATGTCATAATGAAGTTAAAATTCAAACACCTTTGACAAAACGGAGCTGAAATGCTAAACACAATAGGCTTCCACTGAGCAACCTGAGAGAATACCCCTTAAAACTGTAATCACTCGAACAAACGCAGATATCGCCGTCAGTCCCATGTACCAAACACACAAAGGAACGAGGAAAACGGCCGTTTTTATCAACCTGACGGAAATGTGAAAGGAACGCCATTACCCAGGGAGAAAAACGCGGTCATTGACCAGATCATAAATCAGCGGTGATTAGGTGAAAACGCAAAAAAAAAAAAAAAAAAAAAAAAAAAAAAATTTCACTTCATCCTCAGGCGATTCAATGGGCGTTCTCGGCACGTTTTCCAGTTGACCCTTCGCGCCTGCCTGGCGATTGCCCCGTTAAAAAATTTTTAAAAAATCGGAAAATATTGCGTCCATTAACATAATCGCGCAGTTTCATTAGCATGGCGGGTGCATTTCGCATCGATGCATAAAATCCAGGGGGGTCGGAGTGTAACAAATCACGCTTTACGGAGGCCAACTTGAGACAGAATGAGGATGGAGAGGGAACCCGCCGAAATGGCGTTAAATTAAACGGATAAAGCGTGTGAATGTTTGCCATTTCATCTGTATGCTATATGATCGGGCACTGTGCCCTTATTCAGGTGCTGGTAAAATGGTTGTAATGAGAAAGAGAGAGAGAGACGAGTGTTTCCTATTTTTCTGTGTATTTGGGCTGTTATTTAGGTCCTAGGAGAATATTTGTAATGAGAGAGAGAGAGAGAGATAAAGGTTTGAATATTTCCTATTTTATCTGTGTATATTTGGGTTGTTATTTAGGTACTAGGGGAATATTTGTAATGAGAGAGAGAGAGGAAGGTTTGAGTTTTACTATTTTACCTGTGTATATTTGAGCTGTTATTTAGGTATACTATGATAATATTTCTAATGAGAGAGAGAGAGGTTTGAATTTTTATTATTTTATCTGTGTATATTTGGACTGTTATGTAGGCACTAGGAGAATATTTGTAATGAGAGAGAGAGAGAGAGAGAGAGAGAGAGAGAGAGAGAGAGAGAGAGAGAGAGAGAGGAGAGAGAGAGAGGAGAGAGAGAGAGAGGTTTGAATTTTTATTATTTTATCTGTGTATATTTGGGCTGTTACTCAGGTACTGGGAGAATATTTGTAATGAGAGAGAAAGAGAGAGATAAAGAGAGAGAGAAACAGCGGCTTGTGCATCCTGTGAATTAAATCTACCACGTAGAGTTAAACAGCGTGAGACTGAGTAAAATACTCTCCCCAATAACGAAATACAAAACCAAATCGTAAACGAAATTTCCAAAACATGGCATCCACCTATTGAAAAAAATATATATATATATAAATATCTTAACGGTCGGCTCCATTCTCTTCATTCTATTTTCCGGAAAAACCTTCCCTGGCCGTCGGTGTTAACAGCTGCGTACAATATACTGGCTTCAGTTTTCGCCTCTTTCATATTTCGCCGTTTTTTCGTCATCCGGGCAAAATGGCCACCATCCCTTCCGGGCTGACATCTACACGGAGACAGGTCCTTTTTTTCCAGGGCAGTTATAGGGTCGCGAAAAATTCGGGGCGGGCACAAAATGCGGCGTGATATCAATTGCTGGGTCTTGATGAATCAATGAAAACGAACGTTTAAAAGGAATTTTGTGCTCCATAGAAATTTGTAGTGCTGAAAAATTTGTAAGTACTGAAAAATTCGTTTCAGAAACAGTTTCATATTGGAAGATTGGGTCCAAAAGCTGTCTCATATTAAAAAATTCGGTCCAAAAACAGTCGCATATTTAAATATTCGGTCCAAAAACTGTCTCATATAAAAAAATTCGGTCCAAAAACTCATTTTCAAATATTCAGTCAAAAACAGTGGCATATTAAAAAAATTCGTCCAAAAACAGTGGCATATTTAAAAATTCGGTCCAAAAACTGTCTCATATAAAAAATTCGGTCCACATAATTCGGTCCAAAAACACATTTTCAAATATTCCGTCCAAAAACAGGTCTCATATTGGAAAATTCGGTCCAAAAACAGTCTCATACCAAAAAATTCTCAAAACCACTCGATCAAAATAAACCTGTCTAAGCAATCCTTCTCTCTCTCTCTCTCTCTCTCTCTCATGCAGGCGCGCATGCACATACAAATACTTACATACATCATACATGCATACGTACACACAAACAAACTTTTATACATATTTAGTGTATATATACATACACACGCACATATATATACACATATATACTTTATACATACAAATTTAAATTTATATATGTATATATACTATATATAGATATTTATATTCATATATATATATACAGTATAACAGTATATGTATATATATATATATATATATATATATATATATATATATATATATATATATATATATATATATATATATAAATAATCTTATATACATCAAAACACAAAGCATCCAAAGTATATACAGAAATGTGGTTCATACTCGAGCGAGCTTAAAACAATTATTTCCCCGCAAGCAGAAAATCTGGAGGCACACCCAGCCACTGCGCTTGAGAAATCTAAGTAATATTACGACAGGAACAGAGGTCAAAAGCAACTTCCGACCACAAAAGCAGCGACTGTGATTCCAAAATACAGCAGCTTTGTAATCTCTTCCTTCCTACGTTTCCGTATCTCTTGTGACTTTCCATTATTCAAGAGGCAGGTTCATATATATATATATATATATATATAATATTATATATATAATATATATTATATATATATATATATATATATATATATATATATATATATATATATTATATATATAATATATATATATATATATATATATCCTAAGCCATCGTGAAGTGTTGTCCCAAATGGGCTAGTTAGGCCTACTTGATTCTGTTTTTGTCAACCGAAACCACGAACCGCAAAAACGATGCCACTGTTACAAGATTTGGTTTCGTACTTCTTCCTTTGTTGTTTTGTAAACTGATGAAGAATCTGTAGTTTTTTATTTTTTATTAAAATCTGACTGCAGATCTGTGATTTTAATTTTTATCATTAGAAATCTGATTACAAAACTGTGATTTTAAATTTCTGTATTAAAAATCTGATTACAAATCTGTGATTTTAATTTTTATTATAAAAATCTGATTACAAGTCTGTGATTTTACATTTTTTTTTATTAAAAATCTGATTACAAATCTGTGATTTTGCATTTTTTTTATTAAAATCTGTAGTATTACATTATTTTTTTTTTAAATCAGTAGTTTTACATTTTACAAAATCTGTTTTAAATTTTGTTTATTAAAAATCTATAGCTCTACATTTTTCATTAAAATATAGTTTTTACATTTTCTTACTAAAAACCTGTAGTTTTACAGTTATATATATTTTACAGTTATTCACTAAACACCTGTAGCTTTCCATTTTTATCAAAAATCTGTAGTTTTACATTTTTTATTAAATATCTGTAGTTATATATATATATATATATATATATATATATATATATAATTTTTTTTTTTTTTTTTTAAATCTGTAGTTTCACATTTATAAATAAGGAGGTACGTAACGTTCTGTCCCGCCCATTGTTTAGTGTCACGGGGGGTTTTGTTCCTGTTACTTTTCCCCCCTCATGTCTGAGTGCGTTTTGCCATTGGTCATCAAAGATGACGTCGGTGCTTTGACAACGTCTGTTACCCAGCGCTTGTCGGAGACTGCTCCCGACTTGATTTTACAGAACAGACATGACAAGTCAAAGTTCACTAGAATCACAATTAAAACTCTTGCTCAGCTAAATTGCGATCTTTAAATGTCAGAATTTTAGGATTTTGTAAGTCAAAGGGAGCTAAAATTTCAGGCAGTATCTCATTCAGACAGGACAACGTTTCATACTAATTTCATACCCATTCATAGCAGTACAGCTAAAATCTACTTCTTTATAGTTGACTTAGTTTCATTTTTTTTTATAGTAGTATTCAAAAATTAACTGATTTTAGATACGTCCAATAATTACACAATCATCAGCGTCAAATACTCGCACACAGAGGCTCGGCAATGGCGTAATATCTGTCACGATTATACTTGAATATCAACAAGGATGCGAGTAACATTCCTGTCACATGAATACATCAGAAGAGCGCAGATTTTTACAGCAAATCAGCAATGTTAACCTCATGCCAACCTTATGCCTATACGTGGACCTAAAATCATCGCAGGCAGGAAAAGATCAAAGTGTCAGAACATTGTGTTCAACATTTTATATCTTACAGGTTATCATCTATGGCAATACACATATAAGTTACTAAAAGGCAAAAGTATAAAATCACGGTAGACATTCACAGTTCCCCTGGGGATAAATGGGAAGTCCCGTTGTAATGTAAACATGGTGCTTGAAAAATAATGAAAGTATAATTGAGCTGCAAAAAAAAAAGCAACTAAAATTGCAGAGTTACGACAAAGTAAAGTAAACCCTCTACATTTAACAGCTGATTCTTTTCTATACCAGACGGGGAAAATGGGCACTTGTCACAATAACTGAAGGTTAACGGAATTGTACGAGGCAAAATATTAGAGGGAAAAAACGGCCCTTTAACACAAATGCTCTGCAGTTAGAAACGCCCAAATTTTCTATTCTGCTCGACCTTATCCTGCGCCAGCTTTTACAATTTCCCAAAAATTAAAGTTTGGAAATTAAACCTCACGAACAAAGTTGGAGGCGTTACATAATTCAGCTAGTTACATGGCTCTATCTTTGTTCGTTTTCTTGTTGCACTTCACAAAATATCATGATCGAATTCTATTCAACTTGGAGTTGTATATTCCTGATCATGAAAATATGACAATAGCTAAAATGAATTTAAAAAAACTCGACTCTGATATATAAATACAAGAGCAAGTAGAGATATAAATTTGAATAAATTCTAAAAACTCGACTCTGATATGTAACATATATGAGCAACAAGATATATCAATTTAAAAAATTCTAATTTTCCTAAATCAATGATAATACATAAAAAAACAGCAATGCCCTCTGAACTGACATATACTGGGCCGTGTGTTAAATAACACGTCCATGAAAATATCCCAGCAATAATGATTACGTGGCTCAACTCAGATACAGCATTACAAAACAAGCTGATATAATCATACGAAAAACTATACTTTTTCGTGAATCGAGGACACATACAAAACAGCAGAGCCCTCGGAAGAGGTGACTGTGATAAAAGATACAGGTGCAGATCGGGAATTTCCGACCATGAGCCCCCCCAAAAAGCAATGTGTTGTCATGTATGACATCCCCAGAGGCCGGCATACAGTCGGCACTGATTGGAAAACTTTCCTGACGAACATACTGCCAGGAAAAAAATTGTTTTTTTTATCTTGGGTTATATTCCCCGTCTGAGAGAGAGAGAGAGAGAGAGAGAGAGAGAGAGAGAGAGAGAGAGAGAGAGAGAGAGAGAGAGAGAGAGAGAGAGAGAGAGAGAGTCTCGTCCAGGATGTGAGGCATTCTTTTTGAACAAAGCATGTAATGATTAGACATGCTGGGTTCTTCCCAATAATACACCCATTACTGTGATCGTAAATGGCTATATATGTGTATATATATATATATATATATATATATATATATATATATATATATATATATATATATATATATATATATATATATATGTATCTGGATACATGAAGACAAATGGATATATATCTGGATACATGAAGACAAATGGCTATATACATCTGGATACATGAAGACAAATGGCTACATATATATATCTGGATACATGAAGACAAATGGCTATATATATCTGGATAATGAAGGTAAATGGCTATATATATATCTGGATACATGAAGACAAATGGCTATATATATTAAGTGAAGAAAACGTACAGCTAACTAATCATAGACCACAGAAGACTATAGTAAAGAGAGGGCCACCACTAGTGGCACACTGTAGGCTGGACAGAAAACTTGACAGAGGGAAAGAGAGAGATTTTGATGTTGATATTAAATCATTATAAATTCATTGCGGTTTAAACTAAAGGGTAACACCTACTGCACTGCCAATTAATAAAGGAAGTCTTAAATTATAATAATTCTGTATTCAGCGCAAGCCCTGCGGCAACCAGGTACCTATTTCAGTGCTTCGGCCATCAGAGGCACGCTGGGTTTCCAAGATACCATTCCCAGCCCGCCCCTCCCCTGCTTAGAGTTCTGGGATCGAACGCAGTCTACTCTGTTGTGGGCCGCGTGTGCTACCACAAGTACTCAAGGCTAGAGAGAGCGAGAGAGATAGAGAGAGAGAGAGAGAGAATGTCTGATCAATCTACCCTCCGTAAACGCTGCCTCGGAGCACGGGGAACCCAGTTCAGATCGCCGGATTCAAACAGCTCATCGATTTCAGATTCAATTAATATTACCAGGCGCCACACCGTATAAGGAGGCGAAAGGATCAGGCGGCAATAGTAACAACGGCTAAGTGTAACACAATATTCGATAAACACTACTTCCGAGTGGGGCGAGGCCCCTTGACATTCGCAGGTGTTACGTCATAAAATTACCTCGTCAATCAATAAACAATACAGGTGTTGTGATTATGCAGTTTCCCGGGAAGGTAATTGTATCAGTGTAATGAGCTGAAAACAAACTATGGCAGTTAGTAAGTATATTAATATTCTAATTGTAATGTTATTTATCTTTGTACATACTTACCTGTTAATTCCTTCGAAAACCAGTCACTAATTCTCCTAATAATACTGTTTTGTATTTATTTATATATATATATATATATATATATATATATATATATATATATATATATATATATATATATATATATATATATATATATATATATATATATATATATATTTATTCGTTTGCTTTTTTGTCATTATTTGATACTTCCGCTCTTTCACCTAATTTTTCACAGGTAAACTTGTTCCATAAACTGCTGTCTGCAAACTTGGAGCGCTAAACATTTTTCTAGCACATGTTTTAAAAGACAACAGGTGTCCGCTATCGCCTACAAGACAATGAAACAGCCCCTTCCTATTTGATGATTCGTGGAAGTGTAGAGATCGATTAGCGTACCATCCCATAATCACCCCCCAGCGTTGGGAGAGGGATTCCTACAGGTTTAATGGTGGGTGGGGGGGGAGGGGGAATGACCTACCATTCCAGGTTACTTCAAGGCTGAAGTAACCTGGAATGGTCGGCTTGAAAAATATATCCCAAGATACGAAGGAAGAGAGAGAGGGTCCTATAAAGGAGATTTGAAGTTACAATCTCTCTCTCTCTCTCTCTCTCTCTCTCTCTCTCTCTCTCTCTCTCTCTCTCTCTCTCTCTCTCTGGGTCGCTTTGAAAGAGATTCGTACCACTGAATATTGGACGGAAACTTGAAAAGTTGAACATCTCAACTGTTTATAAATAAAGACGAATAAAGTAAGGGCCTACACTACAAAATGAATGTTCTTTATATTATATGTGTAAGCTGATGTATAAATGATGTATGTTCTTGTCTGTCACTAAAATTTGTGAATATATTTATTTATTTATTTATAAATATATATATATACACTATATATATATTATATAGTATATATATATATATATATATTTATATATATATATATATATATATTTATATATATAAGTATATACATATAATGTATTTCTATGTATATATATATGTGTCAGTATCTTTCTCTGCCAATCGCGCTTAAGCCTACAATATGTAACTCAGTAAGCGGCGTTAACCTTCCTACGAGCTCGTGCATGGAATGACTTGTAACAGTATACCAGAGATTTTAAAGCAATCTATTTCCTTTCAAATGTTATTAAAACTGAATCTCATGGGCAACCACTCTTGCTGAAGGAATGCAGCCGGCATGGAAACGGGAAGAACTTAATAGTGCTTTTTTCATATATATTAATACTACTACTACTATCATAATCATTGATAATTTAAGGCCAGCCAGACTTACTACAGGACTTCATTCACAACAAACACAACAACTACAACAGCACCAACAAAGAACAACTGCAACTACAACTACTAATAACATCACTATTGTTTCATCAACAGAAACAATCAAATCTATAAAGTTAAACAGTACCATCGAGTCGAATACGGGTTAAAAATACCGAAAACGATATCGAAACTTTTAGAAATTAAACGCCACTCGATACTGATATTTTACACCAAGTTTAATTAGGCGTTCATTCACTGCGAAGTTTACTTATTTCCAAAGTGATTCATAAAGGGTGTTTCATTCATTTGCGTGGAGAGTGAATGC
>JANJGK010000047.1:2469826-2492281 GCA_039081455.1 Macrobrachium rosenbergii
AATTTGAGAAATGCCATGATATGAAGACCTATTTTCAGAGCAAATCATACATCAGTCGTTATCTTAAGTTTTGTTTGCGAGTGCATTCTGATCACTTACAAATCGAAATGCAAGATTGTGCCAGACACAAAACCTTACGATTAAAACCTACGTATTATTGCTTACTTTAAAGTGTGTGAGTAGATTACATAAATGCACAATACCTAAACATGACAGAAGGATATATATATATATATATATATATATATATATATATATATATATATATATATATATATATATATATATACATGTCTATATAATATATATGTATAATTTAGGCTATATATACTGTGTGTATTTGTGTACATGTATATATATATATATATGTATATATACTATATATATATATATATATATATATATATATATATATATCTTGCACTTGGATCCAAAGGCTTTGTAGTGACAAGCGTATCCAAAAAAGCGCGAAGAATTCGAGAAGTTAAGAGGGCATTATGGCTATTACAATTACATATGTATCTGGTAAAAAGTGACAGCAGATTCTACATATATATATATATATATATATATATATATATATATATATAGAGAGAGAGAGAGAGAGAGAGAGAGAGAGAGAGAGAGAGAGAGAGAGAGAGAGAGACCTCTGAATAAAGATACTTGTTCAAAACACCACGAACCAGGCGTCGTTGATAATTCCAAACCATTCCCTACGACGCAGTTTTCTGAAACGTCGCCAGCCCTTTCCATTTGTCCTTGGGAAATAAAAGGAAAACCACGCTAGCTGAAGGAGTCTCCTAATGAACGAAATGTGGGCCATCGATTTCTTATAAATTATATATGGACCAACTTGAAGAGCGGACACTTTTTGAACGCGTCGTCAATTTATTTCTTCTATTTTTATCCTTCTACTTGGAGGTACACGTGTGCTACGGGATCTTCGTGTTTATAGGGGGGACAATGGTGTGCTGTTGTGATCTGACTCGACCGGAAAGAATAATTGCTTCCAGCCGAAGGTTATGTTGATTTTCAATTATAAATAATTCGTATATGTATATATATATATATATATATATATATATATATATATATATATATATATATATATATATATATATATATATATATATATATATATATGTATATATATATTTATATATAATATATATTATATATATATATATACATATAAATATATAGCGGGAGAGAGAGAGAGAGAGAGAGAAATACTCCTTCGTTTTTTTCATCAAAATTCTTTTTCTTATTATATTTATTCATCAAAATCCATATTATTCTTTTTATTTGTGTCCATCAAAATCCCTACTACCCTTTTTAACTCCTATTATCCTTCATATTTCTATTCATCGAAATTCTTCATTAATAAAATTTCATCTGCTTTAATTCGTCCACGAGGTTTCTTCGGCGCAATCGAGTTTTCTGTACAGCCGCTACAGCGTATAATCAAGGCCACCGAAAATAGATCTATCTTTCGGTGGTCTCGGTATAATGCTGTATGAGCCTCGGCCCATGAAACTTTAACCACGGCCCGGTGGTGGCTATCCTATTTCGCTCCCAGAAGCACGATTATAGCTAACTTTAATCTTAAATCAAATAAAAGCTACTGGGGCTAGAGGGTTGCAATTTGGTATGTTTAATGACTGGAGGGTGGACGATCAACATACCAATTTGCAGCCCTGTAGCCTCAGTAGTTTTTGAGATCTGAGGAAGGACAGAAAAAGTGCGGACAGAATAAATTGCGGACGGACAGACAAAGCCGACACAATAGTTTTCTTTCACAGAAAACTAAAATCTACCAATTACGAACCAAACCTCGAACACGCGAACACGTAAAAACAACTTACCCCAGAAAATAAAAGCACGGAAGGAAACAGCGCTGCAAAAATGCGCTTATCCCTCCATTACGGGAATGTCACCCGGCATTTTTCAGGGCTAATTCTGAGAGGAATTCTCCCTCACGCTCAGGTTCGCAATGTGGACGCGTCTTTTATATTGGACGTTCGCGGACGAGCACTTCCGCAGAAAGTGCAAGGAGATTTTATTTATACGATGATATGAGTATTGTGTGTGTGTGTGTGTGTGTGTGTGTGTGTGTAATGGCTGCTTTGCTCAGTATGCGATCCGCCACAGTTAATAATTACTGTATAATTTGTTCATTTGTTTTGATCAAGAGGGAAAATGGCTGGACGGACGACGGAACTGAGTTCTTTCCCTCGCCCGGGATCGATCACGGGGACCTGCTGGTGAGGCGAGGTTGGTAACAAGTGGGTTAAGATGTAACTTCCGTTTTCATTATATTTATATATATATATATATATATATATATATATATATATATATATATATATATATATATATAATGTATGTGTATGTATATATGCATATACATGCATACATAAACACATTTTATATATACTGTATATATATATATATATAATATATATATATATATATATATATATATATATATATATATATATATATATATATATACAGAGAGAGAGAGAGAGAGAGAGAGAGAGAGAGAGAGAGAGAGAGAGAGAGAGAGAGAGAGAGAGAGCTGTACACCAAAGAAGAGACGTGAGTGTTATTGGATACCAAAGCAAGAATGTATGAAGGGATTACTGAGCCAACTCTCCTTTATGTAAGTAAAGTGTAAACGTTGCAATCAGATAAAAGAACCAGTTGGATAACCGTCTTCGACGAAAACTCGAAGCTTCACAGCCTCTTCATACACCCACATCGGAATCCTCATCAGCAACAAATTGGCTCTCATGTTGGAGCCAAAACTCGACTGTATCGTCCATGTGCTCTTAACAACCTGGGGGTTATTATTCTATATGTTCCACTCCCAAGGGAACTGGATTCTGACTCTCAATCTCCCCAACTTATTCTTTCCATCGAGGTTTGCAAACTCAAGATCCGGTCTCATTAAAGAGAAAGCATAATATGAAGAAGACTTTCTGGCCTAAGAATTATTATTATTATTATTATTATTATTATTATTATTATTATTATTATTATTATTATTATTATTATTATTATTCAGAAGATGAACCCCATTCATATGAAACAAGCCCACCAAAGGGGCCACTGACTTGACACTCAGGCTTCCAAAGAATATGGTGTTCATTAGGAAGTAATGGATAAACCTATACGAACACTATATGGAACCAGTGGCAAAGTCAGCGCCCTTGATTTCCAAGACGAACCGGCTCTCATCTGCGAAATAAAAGTTCGATAAAAGAAAGGCTCCGTGAAAGCGCGAGTGGGGTGAAACCTCGTCTCCTGCGCCCCGAAACAGCCAGATAATAAGGATAATAAAAACAGAGCGAAGTATCGATAACGGGAAAAAAAAACAAAGCTATATTCACTTCGCGGTGAATCTTAAACTCGGCGACTTGATTGTTATTGCATCCTATCCTCTCTCTCTCTCTCTCTCTCTCTCTCTCTCTCTCTCTCTCTCTCTCTCTCTCTCTCTCTCTCTCTCTCTCTCTCTCTCTCGCAATCTGGATAAGTGCATTTCCAATGGAATGCAACTTGTAATGCCGGTTAGAATGCGCTCGTTCCATTCCGGCGCGATGTGAGGATTCGGGTGCGTTCCCATCGGGACGCGGCAAAGCGGCCAATTAGATCCAAATATAATTGAGACTGAGGCGGCTTATTCATAAGACTGAATCCCCTGAGGAAGAAACTTCGATATAGGAGACCTAAGCGCACCTGTCGCGTCGGGCGTAGGTGTTTTGTTATGTTCAGAAAATTCAGCCTATTTCTCTGAGAGTCTAGAGCATACTGCAATAGGAGAAATTCTAAAAGACATATTTTATACGTGTCAAATTTTAAAAGACGAATCTTATACATGCCTGAAATCTTAGTGGGATTGCAACAAACGTAAGGATCTTCCTTCAAATGGAACCTATAATACATACATACATAAATACATATATATACATACATACAATATATATATTATCTATGTATATATTTATATATATTGTATGTATGCATGTATGTATTATAGCTTCCATCTGAAGGAAGATTCTTAGGCTTGTAGTCCCACTAAGATTTCAGGCATGTATAAAATTTGTCTTTTAGAATTTCTTAACCCTTTAACATTGGTTTTAGTAAGTGCCAAAGTATCGTCATAACAATGAACCTTCTCTCCTGGAGCACGTCGACTATAATAAATTTTTTCGCAGGCTAAAAGTTTTTTAAAGACTTCTCTGTTACCTTATGAATTTTAAGATATGAATCTATGACAGGAGGATGTAAACCTCGTGCTTATATATACACAGTATATATATATATATATATATATATATATATATATATATATATATATATATATATATATATATATATATATATATATATATATATATATATATATATATATGTATACTGTATGTACATGTATGTAGGTATGTGTGTGTGTGTGTTTGTTTGTGCGCGACACTGCAAAACACTCATTCATTTAAAAAATATGGAAGCTAAACTACCTGCTAATCAAATGAGAGAACGAATTTCAACCCTCAAATAGATTTGCACTTGCGTCCAAGATGCTGCGTTTTCAAACTCACAGCATTAACTACAGTGTCACGAAGCAAGAGAAAACGTTTCATTTATATTTAAGACTGTCTGTCATTAATTTGAGCCTGATAATGAGATTATTAACTGAAAGTGCGAGCGCCATAAATTGTTCTCTCTACCCTTGGCAATATTATTCGTGTTTGCAAGTAGCTGCCACGTCATATATATATATATATATATATATATATATATATATATATATATATATATATATATATATATATATATATATATATATATATATATATCAATACCTGGATTTGGTTTTTAACCCCAAGACTCATTCCCGTTGATCATTTCAATTTCCTCCCTGCGACTGAAAGACAATTCTTCAACTTCTGGTAAAGTTTGTTAATACCACTTAACGACAACGGACTTAATCTTTTCCATTCTCATTTCATTCTTCCTTCAGCACTACTTCCCTTCATACCTTGATTAAACACGATCAAAGAAAAACAGAATAAAAAATAAAAAAAACTGTAACATTAACTCGTCTAGTTCCAAGCGGCTGGAGAGTCAAATTCATTTTCCAAATGGCTCTGGGAACGTTCCCCGGAGTTCTTTGAGAAAGGGAGTCATGGCCAACGCTGACTTTTAATGAAATGTCACGATAGACGAGAGACTATATTCGGGGAAAGCGAGAGCAAAAGTTTTAAACGGTCCGCTGAGTTGCGTTTGGTTACTTTTAAACACAATTGCCAATATCTGGCGTGAATGAAAAGACCCGCTTTCACGGCAGAGTTTTTTTTTTTTTTTTTTTTTTTTTTTTTATTCTTTTTGCTCTCAAACGCATTACAGAAAGGCAATTGTAACGGACGTAAAAATAGCCTTTTTAAAATCCCATTTCCTACCCGTTTCTTAACTGTGAGAATTTTCATCCACGGTCGCTACCAACCCTCAGATTATGAATGATCAGGAAAAACCATCAAAATAATAATAATAATAATAATAATAATAATAATAATAATAATAATAATAATAATAATAATAATAATAATAATAATAATCTTTTTCTTGTTCATTTTCTCAGCTTGAATTAAATTCTTTCAATGGATTTAATAATAATAATAATAATAATAATAATAATAATAATAATAATAATAATAATAATAATAATAATAATAATAATAATAATAATGGTGAAACGGCCCACAATGATGTATCTGTAAATGTGTATTCAAAAACATATACATACAACTCCAGAAATCGTTGTATATTTTCAAATGCATATTTACACTTACATCATCGTGGATTTTTTCACCATTACAGTGGCTCGTGATTACGAGATTTTTATATAATAATAATAATAATAATAATAATAATAATAATAATAATAATAATAATAATAATAATAATAATAATAATAATAATCCATTTAAACATCTCAGGCTAGCCTTGTAAGCTTCAGTACAACAGATGAGAAACGAAGGATTATTGTGTACATATCTTTTCAGAAAATCGTATCGCCTTTGTATCGAGTGGGACTGTCTAATGTAAACTGAACTAGGACGTCAGTAAGCTCATCAGACTCAGTCTGTGGTATACGTCCTTCTGTATGTTTAAGCTCTATTTCAACAATCGTAAGGTTCTCCTTAAACATTTAGTCACGTTCGCCCCCTAACTTACTACTCGTGGGAATAATATATATTACTGCTGAAGTCACTTTTATCGCTGTCCTTTTGAGTACTTATTTCAAAGGTTGTTGACGTACTGAAGCACGAAAGTGGTATTAAACAGAAACTGACTTTAAAAGATATTCAAATTGAAATAAATATGACAGAGAAAAGAATTTGGAGTTAATAAATATGACAGAGAAAAGAATTTGGAGTTAATAAATATGAAAGAGAAAAGAATTTGGAATTAAACAGAAATCGACATAGAGAAGACATTGGAGATGAAACATAAAATTTCAATAAAAAATGAACTGAATCTGGAACTGTGGTAATAAGGTGTTGATACACAAGGTAATGTTTCAAATCAATGTTTGGTACACCGAATCTGAGAAATAAACCAGGTAGTCATAAATATGACATCTACGAGTTGCAGTTGAAGTTGTGGAGCAAATCCCACGAGTATCCAACGAGTCATTACTTCATTCAGTCAAGCAAGCCTTCACAACTGGCTCGGCAACTGGGGAAATATATATACTTTCCTTTACAAAGGACCAGGGTAGGTGGCAGCTCTCAAATACTTGACTGAACAAGGAAAGCAAGCGAAATACCATTTCCTACACTTTTTAAATGCCATGCTAAGGGGTTCGTTTCCCTAATTATCGGTAGAAGTGTCCCTAATTATCTGAAGACGTGTCCCTAATTCTCTGTAGAAGTTTTTTGCATACTTACGCCACAAATAAGTGCTTAAAAGTGCTAGATAAATGAGGTGGAAGCAAGGACTGCCACTAACCTTTTGCAAAGGACCTTCATCCAAAATTCAGCAGCTGAATTTTGAATGTGGAAGTAATCGCTGTGCCGTAGGAAGAACGGGAGAGGATAAATGAGTGAAAAATTAATCTCTGAGCTGTAGAGAGAATGGGAGAGGATAAATGAGTGCAAAATTAGGAAGATCAACTGAGTAAACAGAGTGGCTCCTGGAAGGGTCTGGGCTGACAGGAGAGCGGAAGAGAATAAACAAAAACAAAGAAAAGTCTTGATATTCGTGAAGTACAGAACTGCATGCGCCATACAAACGAAAGGATCTGTATGAGCTAGAAAATCAATAAGCTGTATATGAAGGCATTCGGTAAATACTTGGTATTGATGTGTTTCCTGATAGATAATGGAAAGGTCTCTGATGTGAGCTCCAAGTTAAAGCTTAATATATTTTTATTATTGGAGAAACAAGTCCAATCCAGTTATGTATATGTACGTATATTTAAAGATAAATCTGTACAGATTTATCTTTAAATGTATGTACATAACTTTCGATTTGTTTCTCCATTTGAAGACTCATGCTAAGATGAGTATTTTTAATTATTATTATTATTATTATTATTATTATTATTATTATTATTATTATTATTATTATTATTATTATTATTATTATTATTATTATTATTAGACACCTGCTGTCCATAAAGGACTAAGGAGAGAGGGCCATGTCAGAAGGCATTAGTATCCAGCTGGTGAAATGTGTCCGGGAAAATTTATTATTATTATTATTATTATTATTATTATTATTATTATTATTATTATTATTATTATTAGACACCTGCTGTCCATAAAGGACTAAGGAGACAGTGCCTTGTAAAAAGGCATTATTCTCCAGCTGGTGAAACGCGCCCGGGAGAATTTAAACCGTCCGATAACAAGGCAGAAGCGACTGCACGAACCGCCATTTGCAAAAAATGTCAAATAGAATGACGGGAAGGGAAACGACACCTCTGAACTGCGCGGCCGAACGAGGTCAGTAAGGCGATACCCGCTGGTTTTATTTGCCATCTTCAATAATGTAAAGGTTTGCGGTGGGGATATGCAAAATTGAAGCGCAATGGAGAATAGGTGAAGTTATACTCTTCAGGGATATTTGAGGATCATTCGGTTATTGAAATAGAGATGTTCTGTGGTCTTTGTTTATTTTGTTTATTTTGTTTTCCGGGGGTAGCGTGGAAGATCCGAATTGCGTTCGCCATAGAATTTGCGTATAGATCGATCATCTTAGACAAATGTCATGAGAATTTAGTGTTAAGTGATGATCATATCCTCTCTCTCTCTCTCTCTCTCTCTCTCTCTCTCTCTCTCTCTCTCTCTCTCTCAGATTGTTTCTTGTATTTTCTGAATAAAATAATACTTATTTTGGTTTAATCTTTATTCAAATACGTTCATGATGCTGGCTTATGAAAACTGGGTTACCTGTTCTTGACAAATCAGCTTAAAATATTTGACATAAGTAACTCATTCCTCTCTCCACCCCGTAATGATTCCATCGACTTTCAAGAAGCGCACGAAATAAAAACGTTAAATTCCCTCACATCAAACAGGAAGAAAGGCGTAAAAGTCTTTTACCTGAAACGTTAATTTCCTCCAGTCTAAACGATTTTCAAGTTTCCAGTCCTCGAAAATGTTCAGTTCTCTCTCCTCGGTAACGTTTAATTCCTCCACCCTGACAAAGTTCAGCTCCTTCGCCTTAAAGAGTCTGGAAAACGTTTACTCTCAATATTCCCCCCCTCTAAAAATCCTCGGTCCCGCCACCTCGAAAACGTCTAGTTGCCTCGCCCATAAAACGTTCACCTCCATTCCCTTAAACGGCATTCGAAACGTTTCATTCGAATTGTATTCCCAGTCTTAATTCTTCGCGCTACTTTATACTTTATGCAGGGACTGCATTCATTATTAAGTAGACCGCACGAGCTGTGGCCGTACTCTTTTCATATTAAATGAGTGCAACCAACAATTAAAACCAATTTTCTCGACTGCTGTTTAAATGTGGCCCCCGCTAATTGTGGCGATATTAGGCTTTTACCATTAGAAACTGCGCTCTTCACGGGTTGGAGCAAAAGGCGAAACTATACAATAACGTCTAAATTTCGAAAATAAAAATAAAAATTTTAGTATTTCAGTTTATACGAAAGAACTCCAGACGAATCATTTGCAAAGCTGCAATAAAGGGGCCACTGTTTAAAAGGTTATAGAGAACGTGTTTATGATAGATCAGAGTTTAATCAAGAAATTTGTTAGAGAAATTGTTTGAAGAATCTGAATTGCTTTTTCTTTAGCAACGGATATTCAACAACGGCAGCCATAATCAACACCGTATTTAGTGAAAATCAAATAAGGAAAGTAACTGATGACAAGTTATGATAGTTTCACGGATAGCAACTCTTTCCTAAAAATGGGAATATGTTACCTGCATGATTTCTTTCCAAGGTGATTGCACTCCTTTCAGAAAAATAGGAATTGGAAATAAATACATCTCCCATCTTCAAATTAGTTGTGCAGGGCGGCTAATGTTTTGGAAGCCTTTTGCACACCGGGTTCGTCGCTGATTCAGTAGACAAAGTATGAATATGCCAGTAAACAGTCTTGTTTCTTTCTGGAGCCACCCTATGTTAGAGAATCAACTTAAATGTCAGTAGTTAAAAGTTAAGTATATATACCTTGGTTTTACCAGACCACTGAGCTGATTAACAGCTCTCCTAGGGCTGGCCCGAAGGATTAGACTCATTTTACGTGGCTAAGAACCAATTGGTTACTTAGCAACGGGACCTACAGTTATTGTGGAATCCGAACCACATTATAGCGAGAAATGAATTTCTATCACCAGAAATAAATTCCTCTAACTCTTCATCAGCCGGCCGGGAAATTGCACTCCGGCCCGTCGAGTGACAGTCCGCAGCTCTACCGACTCACCCAACGAAGAGCTTATGTCAGTAGTCAAAGTATGAATATGTCAGTGAACATTATGTTAGAGAATCAACTTAAATGTAAATGAATTTATATATATAAGTATATACATACATATAATATATATATATATATATATATATATATATATATATATATATATATATATATATATATATATATATATATATTCTTCTAAACACATCTCATCCAACCCATGCCATTCCCCACCAAAAGAAATAACGAAAAATGTGAGATCCGAGGGCCTGGCCGCTTCATTGGCACGGATAATGGGTGCATATGATTGGGGATGTATGGCCACCTGGCTGGTGTAGGGGGATTGGGAGGGGGGTGTGGGGGGTATAGGGGGATTGGGAGGGGGGGGGGTGGGGGAGGTATAGGACAGCACAGAGAACTGACGACGAGATCCACATGAAAGGATAAGTGAAGACCTCTTGGGAAATTAATATTTAACTGGTGATGCAGGTTCTGGTGGCGGTGGGGGGGAGGGAGGCGTCATTTTTCTTCTTTTTTATTTTATTTTTCACATTTTCCAATTTCTACTTGAAGATTCCATGTTTATGACAATTTATGCTTTAATGTTTAGGTCTTGGTTATTTCTCTTCTTCTGTACTTCGCTGGAAACCTGGAATTGGTATTTTAAGGATGATGACTTTATTTGTTAGATATTCTTGTATTTATTATATGCATACATAATATTGCAAGTATTCTATTTGTGAGTACGATCCCCATGGCACTGGTAAGACACAAATCGGTGGCACTCACCTACTATTCAAGACGTGTCCTAATTTTCTTACATTATTTAACATAACATAACGACTATTATCATTATTTGCACTGACTACCATACGAAAAATTACGAAAACTTTCGTTCTCTTTACTGAATGTCAAAAATAACACTTTTTAGAAGTCTCAGTTTCTCTTTTCAAATTGATTTTGTCATGTATTCGTCCCCCCCCCCCCCCGCCCCTCAGACTTTCACTTGTGAGGACCAACGAGCATCTCCGCCGCAGTTATTGAGTAAACCTCATTAACAAAAAATCTGTACCTCACAAGATACAAGAGGCACACTCCTAATTCGGACTTCAAAACTATCCCGTTACAAGACGAGGGAAACGTGAGCGTGTTATCCCCCGTCCACCGTCCCGCCTCGAGAGAGAGAGAGAGAGAGAGAGAGAGAGAGAGAGAGAGAGAGAGAGAGAGAGAGAGAGAGAGAGACCGGCTGCTGATTCGCGTTCGCCAAGAAGAAGAAGAAGAAGAAGAAGAAGAAGAAGAAGAAGAAGAAGAAGAAGAAGAAGAAGAAGAAGAAACTAAGTTTCGCCATTTTGATTTCTGGCGGTTGCCTGGGTTCAATTACGTTTGAACTGGAGAGAAAGGGATAAATCTATGCAACACGAGTGGCAGAAATCTGTTAAGGAATCTCCTTCCCTGATGGAGCATCCTCCTCCTCCTCCTCCTCCTCCTCCTCCTCCTCCTCCTCCTCCTCCTCCTCCTCCTCCTCCTCCTCCTCCTCCTCCTCCTCCTCCTCGTGGCGTGTAATGTGAGATTTTCACTAATGGAGCTGTCCGCACTTTGGGATGACAAGGGGAGGGGTATTAAGGGGAAAAGAATGGGGGGGGGAGGGGAGGAGGAAGGAATGAAGGAGGCAGGGGGAGGAGTAAGGAATTGGGGGAGAGGGCTGGATAAGGTAAAGGGTGGAGAGAGAGAGAGAGAGAGAGAGAGAGAGAGAGAGAGAGAGAGAGAGAGAGAGAGAGATATTTTGTCTTTTCTTCTTTGGCTGCGCTGGAAAAGGCTGATTGAGTTAGACGTGGAAAAGGACGCGGCAGGATTTGCAGCGATGAGTGCTGGAAAAGGCATTTAGTCTTGGGGCTTCCACGTGAACTTTGCAACATGATTTGGACTGAATTTTTAATATTTTTTTTTAATACTAAATGTTAAGAATACTTCACTGCAACTCAAGTCTTCTCAGTATCTTCTGGTACATGACAATTCATTTGTGGTTCAAGTCGTTCAACCTTCCTTTTTCATTCACCCTGGCGACAGACTCCACTTGTGCATGTTGAAATTTTTTTGTATAATTGAAATATATAAAAATAAGTTAATGGTTCATATATAATATAATTAAATATGGAAAAATATATTAAATATGGAACGTGTCTACAATCTGCTAAATACCTGAAAATTCACCGTGACAGATTAGAAAAGTTGCAAAATGTTGGGACATTCATAAAAGTAATAAAATAATAACGATGTCTGAAATTTCCAAAAATATCGTTAAGTGAAATCTACTGGAAAATTTACTCAAATCTCTTACTTCAAGGAAGGGGGGCTGCCATGTTTTTGGCTGGGGTTTCCCAGCTATCTGTCAACTGTCAGTTTGTTGACACGACTGCATGTGATCTGTAGAAAAGATTACATTTTACGTTCATAAGTCCAGATGCTGCGCCTTTTCGTTTCACTGAATGGAATGCTCCTATGATCTAGATTTACTCTTTCAAGGGACTTACAGTATAAAAATAGGGTTGGGAGAGAAGAAAAGAAGAAGGGAGATTGCTGGGACGCACAGGAGAGACGTCCACAAATAATGCGTTGCAAGAGATCTTGTAAAAGCATTAACATATTTCTCATCGCTGCTAGAAGCTACTTGCTTGGCTACCTCGCAATTCAAACTGAAGTTATGTCACTGAAATATATATTAACGGAATACAACAGAACACAATTCATAAGCTCGCATGCAGGGGCGTTCGACCTGGATCTAGAAAAGGTCACGGGGTTAGCACCTTCATCCCTTAAGACCTGTTGAGATACGAAGATTCGTCCCTGCAGGCGCCACCCCTTGCTAAAGGAAAAATGTGTAAGGTTTTATATATATATATATATATATATATATATATATATATATATATATATATATATATATATATATATATATAGAGAGAGAGAGAGAGAGAGAGAGAGAGAGAGAGAGAGAGAGAGAGAGAGAGAGAGAGAGAGAGAGAGTTTTAATCTATCAGTAAGATATTACATAGTGGAAACAACTTATATCTGAATATCAGTCACACAAGCGAACTAGCCTATATTTGAAGCACTGTACCGTGCCCCCATTTGGCATCGGTACCCGTTTAAATAGATCTGAATTAAATAGCCCCAGTTAAAATCTCTCAGTAATTTGAAATAAGCCAGGGGAATAAAATAAATTGCACGAACCAATTACCCAGTGGAATTCTTTCCATTAACTCAATGTCGCGAAAAATATATTAGATGCCGAGAAAACGGTAATGAAGAAACCTTCTTGCACAAGGCTTCTCCACCACAAAGGAGAATATAAATGAATAAATGAATAAAATCATGAAAACGCCTTCCTAATAACAAACATACTTTACTTTTATGGCCGGCAATTGAAAAGAAAATGTTTGGGAAAATATTTAGCGGGACAAAACAGTGAGTCGTTGAATTTGCGTGTAAAAAACCCAACTCGTCAGCAATATTAGGGAACTAATAGATGAGATGACGCCATTTCTATTTCCCGCCTCTCGTTCCGAACGTGTTTCATTTTACGACGTTCTGGTTCAGTGGAACCGACGACGGACGAGGATTGTACTCGTCCAGCTGAGGTGGTAGGTTTAGTCTGCTGTCATCGATGGTCACATGTGATCACGGGAAGTTACTGAAAGTCCGAGCTTTGTTGACTGAAAGTTCGAGGTTTTTTGACTGGAAGTTCGAGCTTTCTTGACTGAAAGTTCCAGCTTTCTTGACTGAAAGTTCCAGCTTTCTTGACTGAAGTTCCAGCTTTCTTGACTGAAAGTTCGAGGTTTTTTGACTGGAAGTTCGAGCTTTCTTGACTGAAAGTTCCAGCTTTCTTGACTGAAAGTTCCAGCTTTCTTGACTGAAAGTTCCAGCTTTCTTGACTGAAAGTTCCAGCTTTCTGACTGAAGTTCCAGCTTTCTTGACTGAAAGTTCGAGGTTTGTTGACAGAAAGTCCGAGCTTTCTTGACTGAAAGTTCCAGCTTTGTTATCTGCTAGGCCCGAGTTCGAGTCTCCGGCCAGCCATTGAAGAAGTAGAGGAATTTATTTCTGGTGATAGAAATTAATTTCTCGGTACAATATGGTTCGATTCCACAATAAGCTGTAGGCCCCGTTGCTAGGTAACCAACTGGTTCTTAGCCACGTAAAATAAGTCTAATCCTTCGGGCCAGCCCTAGGAGAGCTGTTAATCAGCTCAGTGGTCTGGTTAAACTAAGGTATACTTCTTTCACATATGCTCTCATTGATAAAACCTCAAAGCAGTCGCACTATGAATCAACCGTTTTGAGACGGTTCAAAGTAAGACGGAAGAAAGAGAAGATGAACGGGGGTACAGTAAAAGGGCTGAAGGGGGTTGCAAAGAACCTCAAGTAATCCCTATGATGCAACGCATGAGGTGCAATGACGGTACTATACCCCCTTGCGGGAGCGCGTGATACTGAACACCAAGCATATGCCATCTCCCTCGCCTTATTTGACCCAGCATGTGGAACTTCACCGAGGGGTTCTTTGATGTGGTTCCCGTCTCGGAATGTTTACCGAGTGAAATCACTATTTCTTCCCCATGGCGGGACATCCCACCCAGCTGTTTGTTGTGGCTGTCTGTCACCGCGCTTGCTGCCAATTCGCGCGGTCGTCTGTTTATTCGTCTGTGCTTCTTTTTGATGCTTATTCCCCTTCACGGTGGCCTCCTCTGCTTCCGTCTATTTGCTTGGCGTTTTTCGAAGGTGGGCCAACGGCTGAAATTTCTGTTTATCAGTTTGTCTTCAGGTAGGCGTGAGCTCTGGTTAAATAATAATAACCGCAATTCTGTTTGTTCCGCGTTCGACATAAAAATAATGATAATAATAATAACAATAATAAAAATAATAAAAACAACAACACAACAACAACAACAACAACAACAATAATAATAATAATAATAATAATAATAATAATAATAATAATAATAATAATAATAATAATAATAATAATAATAATAAACTGCCGTCTATCGATTTTTCATTTTTGGAGGGTTACGTCTTGGTCGAGGGGCAAAGATAACTCTTTTGACATTTGGGATTAGTTTTGCAAGAAAAAAAAAAAAAAATTTATATATATATATATATATATATATATATATATATATATATATATATATATATATATATATATATATATATATATATATATATATATATATATATATATATATATATATATAATCATCACTAATAATAATATAGGCAAAAGAGACCCGATGGATGAAATTCGTATACCTGTTTCTTGTATAACACATTCTTGCCGATAAAAATGTACAAATATACACATTACACAAATATCACCCACCGGGTCTCTTTCCCGATATTAACTGGCGCCTGAATGTTCATCATTAATAATAATAATAATATTATCAACAAACGGAACAGCCATTATTCACATGATTAATATTAAACAACATTGATTCAACTGACCGCGTCGAATTAAAATTTACGGTCTGGCAAAACCCTCACCTGCACATCAAGCCAGACTGTCGAATTGACCAACGCAGGTGGGATACAAGAGAATCCTTTCGGATTATAATCCTGATTTTTTTAGCAAACACACCTTTAAACAGCATCGTGGCAATTTCTGCTATAGACCGGGTCAGAAAAACTGATCAGAGACCTATTTTCACACCGTCAGAAAATGTTTTTTACTCAGGAGGCAAAATATTAGCCGGAGAAAGATCATATTGAAGTATTAATCAGACATGCGGGCGTTAAATCAAACTAGCTTTTAGGTCACTACCGGATCCGGGGCGGGGGGCACCTGGGCACATGCCCCCCCATGAAAAATAATGACGATATTATTGAAGATTTAGATAATAACATAAATGAGAAAAATGGGAAAAAATAAATTTATTATAGAAATAATTTATATACAGTATATATATATATATACTATATATATATTTATGTATATGTGTATATATATATATTATACATATATACTGTATATATATTATTTCTATAACAGATTTATTATTTTTTTTCCCATTTTTCTCATTTATGTTATTATTATCTAAAACTTCAATAATATTATTTTGTCATTATTTTTCATGGGGGGGGCACGTGCCCAGGTGTGTGTGTGTGTGTGTGTGTGTGTGTGTGTGTGTGTGTGTGTGTGTGTGTGTGTGTGTGTGTGTGTGTGTGAGAGAGAGAGAGAGCGAGAGCGAGAGCGAGAGCGAGAGCGAGAGAGAGAGAGAGAGAGAGAGAGAGAGAGAGAGAGAGAGAGAGAGAATGTTCTCTAAGGAATAGTCATTAATAAAACAAACAAAATTACTAATGGAAGAATGTTGGTTATTGAACGCGAGGTTCAACTTGAACATTCTTCCTTCTGTTCGAAGAGTTCAAAATTCATTTAATCAAGAAAAATGTCAGTACAAATAAGTACTGCAAGAAGAATGGCTAGGGACGTGATTTTAAAGTACACCCTACCTTTTCTTCGCTTATGGTTTTTCTTCTCTGAAAGAAAACTACGTTTATCAATGAAAATCACGTATTCTAAACATCGCCAAATCAGAAAAGAGAGATTAATCGCCAAATCATAAAAGAGAGATTAGGGACGGGGCGCAGCAAGATTACCCTTTTTGGTACCTTTGACGAGACATGCACTCTTTTTGGAGACGGCTTTTCGAGGCGCTATGCACTGACACAGACTTTTAATTAGGTCTGGCCATGTGCGCAAATGCGTTTTATCGGATTGGTTATTGCTGACTCGCCGTCGAGTTAAAAGGAGGACCGCGCACCCCCCCCCCCCTCTCTCTCTCTCTCTCTCTCTCTCTCTCTCTCTCTCTCTGTATCCCTCCTTCATTAACTTAATCGCCTTTCGCAGTGCATTCAAAAATATGAGTCGAAGTAATAGCCGTCGTAACAGCAGCCCTTATTATTAAAACAACACAATCAACAGTTTCTATTTATAACTGTCAGTGGCTACAGTCCCTGTCGGTTTTGTTATTCAGCACTGACATCTGGTGTTGTTGGTGTTTACAGTGAGTTCACAATTAACTTCATTCACAAAAATCTCCCCCCCCCGCCCCCCCCCCCCAAAAAAAAATAAATCCAAAAATAAAAATTAGTAGTTCATATCCTCGTTGACTGAAGCACTAATTGACGTGACGCTTCCCTGGTTTGACTTCCTATTTGCTTTGTTAGGGGGATCTCTGTCGCTCATTCTGCACGATCGCCTTAAAGAATTCTCTTCGATGATTTCCGCTCGCGTTAATTGATGCCATTTGCTGTTATCTAATATCTGGCACTTGAACTCTACAGAGCGTAGTGTTCATTCAGTTGAAGTGGTGATGACGACGATGATTGTAATTGACATCATGAGATGCCTTGTTTCCATTCATATGATGGGCCATTTTTTGTGTGTGTGTGTGTGTGTGTGTGTGTGTGTGTATATATATAGGCTATATGTATAGATATATATATATGTGTGTGTGTGTATATCCACACACACTATATCTATATATATATATAAATATATATATATATATATATATATATATATATATATATATACATATATATATATAATATATGTGTGTGTATGTTAAAAATAATCAACACACAATCACGTGTGGAACAGCAATAAATTTCTGACTCACAGCAGGATCGAACCCAGGTCTTTCAATGGTCTAGTGGGCAGCACCCTTGCCTTTCAATTGAAAGACCTGGGTTCGATCCTGATGCGAGTCAGAAATTTATATATGTGTGTGTGTGTGTCTGCAGATGTACCACAGGAAGAACGAACCACTCTCTTAACATCATCTATGGTGGATGTTGTAAATATACTTGCAACGTTTTAAACATTCCCTGATGTTGATATACGAGCACCCTCGTAACATCCTCTGATTTTGCAAACTTTTGCAAGGCCGTCTGGGGCCGCTGCTGCAACTGCTCTCGCAACATCTGTTCTGAAACCGAAATCTACCCAAGTCGGATGATCCCAGCTCATCATAACCTCCGCGGGACGGAAATAACCTTCATATTGGAAGTCGGTGAGATGACAAGTGTTTAGACGAGGGGAAAAAGGCTCAGGCGAATCAATAGCCTTCTTAGAAGGGACCTTCTTTCAAAAGGGATGGAGTTACGAAGAAAGGGATAGAGGGATGCCCTGCCTCCTATTTTGGGGAATTTCTCCCCTTTTATATCATCTAATGATTAATAAAAGGAAGGGTGGGATGTCTTTTATGTTTTTATGAGGCCAGAAGGAAATTCTTCCATTTATAAAACAGTGGGTTATGAAGATAATAGGCTACCTTACTTGCGACATACTTTCATCTATAATAGCTGCTATATTAAATAGTATTAGTATGCCATTACATTTAAGCTCCTCCTCTGGGAATTAAGTTCCTGGCAATGGATCCTGATGACAAACCACGACGATTTATACACGTATGATGGGTAAAAATAACCGGCAAATTACGCTCATTTTCCCTCACAACCTTGTTCTTGCAGGTACAGTCTAGCCTCTGATCTCAAGAACGGAAAAGAAGGGATTCGGAACCCCTGTGAAGAACTAAGACAGAGCTCTAAAAGTACTTTAACCGAAAAGGTGACCATTTGGGCTAACAGTGATACCAAATCCACATGCGCCCGAATACAGTACGTGTACACCAACATGAAAATAACACTGTGCATTTGACAGAGAGACTGAGAAACGATGACCAAATCCTACTCAAACAAAATGGTTTAACAAATACAGAAAGGTTATGAGTAGCCTTAATGTTCAGTCCACACTGAACGTTTCTTTTTTGTGTTAAAGATAAAAGTCCTTACTTCTTTTCATCCCTGCCTCCACAGTTCCTTTCATGTCAAGTCCCAGCGTTTATCGTTCTTCTCATTCCTGACTGTTCCTTAAGATACTTTTCTTGAAATGCTAAATATTGTATATAAATCTATGCGAAAACATTAAGCGTAATACGATTCTTAAAGATATTATACCGAGAGACAAAACAACTGGACTATTAAAATCGTGACATACAAAATTTAATCATGATAATATTTATATGCACGATTCTACTAATGAATATTATTAAGGCTGTATACAAATCACATGCATATTTATTCATGTGTGAATGCGCATTAGCAATTACTGCATGACATTTTGACTGCAATACGTCAAACTCATAAAGACAGACAGACATACTAACAGGGCATAATCAACGGCAAAGAGACGAACGGACAGAAAAAACCGTTAGAGATAGCAAACCCATATATTCATCGCTTTAAAACGTCTGTGTTAAAGTATCTATACGTGTATGAGATATGTATCTGGGAGCCGAGACAATAAACTAAAAGTGTTAAGCGTCACAACTCATCCTCAAGAGATAAATTTCTCAAATTTTTCATTACCGCCCTTATGTCTTTTACCCTTCTAGGGACTTCCTAACTAGCAGCTCAATTTGTTGAACTGAGGCTTGCCCGAGTTTTAACCTCAAATTTATTAAAGAAACTCCTTGGTCCAGCCATCGATTTTAGGAACGTGACTCCAACTCCGTTTTCCCCATTCCCGTAACATTCCAGGTCAAACAAACACGCCTCTTATTACATAACAGGACCAGTACAAGGGCGCTACATACATGTCTCCTCGGGGCAGAAACGCATGAGAGTTATTCCCAGCACGACACGGTCCCCTTGGCAAAACATATTAGCTTAAAATTAAAACCGCTTAGTGGCTGTCAAAGCAAAACCCCCTAGGGATTTAGATTCAAAGGCCTTTGGGCTTCACATTATTCAATGGTTATTTCATAAATGCTGCTCTACATATTACGGATATCTGTGCATACAAACTTGCACAAGTGGGCAGAAATGCGCATGCTCTAGTGTGTGTGTACATTAATCATTTGTGCAAATGTATGACAATGGAACTAAATGAAGATGATATTGAATTACCTGTACCGACAATCAAGCATGGTCTGAGAGTCTGAATGGTTTTTCGAATTAGATCTTGATATGGCAAACAATACTGATGATGTATCTGGTATGCCTGACAGAACTCATATCAAGACACGAATGGAGTGATGATCTGAAGCAGTACATCATGCCTTCTCATGGAGGGAATAAGGGATTTACTTTCTCTCTTTAAGAAGCTATTCACTAGCTACATTATAACAGATATAAACAGAACGTAATCATTCCTCGGACTAAAATCTGTGAATGTCAAACATTCGAGTACGAAGAATTTCAATCGAAATTGATCAGAAGCAGGGTCATAATGAAAATTAAAGTTATACCATTCCTCGGAATTTCTAGGTTTAGAACAACTCTTTATATTTCGCATATGCACATTACCTTTCAGTGTTCTTACCAGAGTTGGGTATCCGTATTTATTTATTATTATTTTTTTTAAACTTCGAAGCACCCCCTCCAGTCCGTGGGGAGATCGTAATGACAAGCGATAATCTATGACCTACAAACCTTATGAATGATAATGAAATCAATTAGAAAATGTTTATAGTATTCATAATGACTAGATGAAGCATTCTGCGCAAAACTCAGGTGTATGGAATGCGCAAAACTTAAGTATACTGGAAAGTGGACGTTAATTCCTCTGGAAGCTTCATGTAACCATAACCACAGAGGTTGCAAAGTTACTTCATTTAGGTTCCAAAACATTTTACCGAAGAGAGTTGGTTATATTTCTTTGCCCAGGGATAAACCCCATTTAATCCCGCTCCCCACTGACGGAATAGGCGAGAGGTAATGATTCGAAGGTGTCCCGCCAGTTCATTTGCTTGCCTATGTATCAGTTTTCACAGAATACCTCAAAATGCTGCGGATGGATTTCTGTGAAATTTTGACGATGTATTGTCAAAGGCCCAATGGATATTTGATTAGAACTCGAAGAAACTGGAATGGCTCTGCCAGGGATGCAAGGGAGGCGGCGGAGCCTCTGACAGAGGGAAGAGCTTTATGAATGCTTCCTACTTTTAAAATTGAAACCTCCCTTCTAAGTCAGGACTGCCGAGACCAGGGGAGTCATTCCAAAACACGGACAGCACCTGCAACTGCAGGTTGCAAATGATATCGATAACAGTTTTTACAAATTAAGCTGGACATGTAACAGTACCCCTTCGGGTACCATACAATTTTGGTTGGGATTATGACTGATTTAAGGACGCCTGGAGCCCTTCCAAAGAGAAATCATCAAAAACGCATTCCTATAACTTCTATCTCCTCAGTATGATGCACAATAGGAGAGAGAGAGAGAGAGAGAGAGAGAGAGAGAGAGAGAGAGAGAGAGAGAAGACAAAAGGAATAGACCTTGAATAGCCTATATCTTAGCCATCTATATCCAATTAAGGAGCTAGTCACCTTCCACCTCAGGTATACCCCTGCCACCCCACTTCGTCTCCCAGCAAGTGGCAGCCAAAAGGGAGAGAGAGAGAGAGAGAGAGAGAGAGAGAGAGAGAGAGAGAGAGAGAGAGAGAGAGAGAGAGAGAGAGAGAGAGAGGTGGACATAGGCCAGAGCCTGTGGGGACAGACAGGCCTATAAGGGAAAGACGGTCGACACCATCAGTTTAAAAACTGTCAAAGGAAGAAATAAACGAAATTACGAGATTTATAATAAGTGAATAATCAGATGCCGCGGCTCACGACTAATGAGAGTGAAAAAATACTGGTTTCCGTTGGCAAAAAAAATAAATAAATAAAATAATCAAATCCTCTCTGATGTACAGCAAAAGTCGACTATGTAAGGAGGTTCCCTAATGAATGTTTTCAAGGAACGTCCACTCGTTTTTGAGATATTCTGCAAACACAAACGTAAGCAACAAACACAGGTGAAAACTTATCAACCATCCAACTTCGCTGACGGATGGAATGAGCTCGAATAAGAAAGCGTGATAGTGCAAAAGCTACAAAAGAAAATGGTACTGATATGAACTGCTAAGATAGGTAGAAGACCAACCGCTGGGACCTATAATGTCATTCAGCGCTGAAATGGAAATTGACAGTGAAAGGGACTGAAAGGTGTAACAGGAGGAAAACCTCGCAGTTTCACTATGAATCAACTGTTGGGAGAGGGTGGAAAGTAAGATGGAAGAGAATATGAACGGAGGTACAGTAAAAGGAATGAAAGGGGTTGCAGCTAGGGGCCGAAGGGACGCTGCAAAGAACCTTCAGTAATGCCTACAGTGCACTGACAGCACTAACCGCCCCCCCCCCACCGGGGGATTTGCTAAGGGGAGAAAACACCAAGCAATTGAAGAACCAAAAACCTTGATAGATAGACCCTGCTAGTCTCTCCCAGACACAATCATTATTGGCAAACTTATCCAAACACAAACTCGGTTTTCTCTCTACTGCTTTAAGTACGTCCTTCCCGTCCTCCTGGTACTTTCTTTGCATCAACAGGTTTCATTTTAGTTTGACGAGCAAAGTTTACCTCATTCTGTCTAGATCCCTTCAACTACCAAGCATAGCTCTGGTCT
>JANJGK010000047.1:2492381-2626342 GCA_039081455.1 Macrobrachium rosenbergii
TACTCGTTAAAACATAGCCAATCATAAGCGGGTGAAAACATTCATTAGACATCGAAGTGATATTCTCTCTCTCTCTCTCTCTCTCTCTCTCTCTCTCTCTCTCTCTCTCTCTCTCTCTCTCTCTCTCTCCATAACAACTAAACACTTGGGCATTTAAACTTCAAATAGCTTCCTTCTTATCCCCTTCTGCCTACATCCTGTTCCATGTCATCCCCTTTTCCTCATTTTGGATCATTTCACCTTTTCAACCCTATCCCAATGATGACACTCTCTCTCTCTCTCTCTCTCTCTCTCTCTCTCTCTCTCTCTCTCTCTCTCTCTCTCTCTCTCTCTCTCTCTAAGCCAGTTCCTTCTTTCTTAAATCTACAAGTAATATTTCAAACTTATGACTTTTTCAGCACATTATTTCTAGAAAAAAAAATAAAAAGTATCACACCTTAATTTTACAAAGTTTGTGTTTAATATCCTTCCTATATCTCTAAATATGTCCAGGATACCTCTCTCTCTCTCTCTCTCTCTGTATGTCTGTCTGTCTCTCTCTCTCTCATCCCATTCCTTTTTCTTAATCTACATGTAACATTTCGAAGTCAAGACTTTTTCAGCTCCTTATTTCTATAAGAAAAAGAAAAAGTATCACACTTTAACTTTACAGAGTTTTTGCTTAAAATCCTTCCTTTATCTCTAAATATATCCATGATACCACACTCTCTCTCTCTCTCTCTCTCTCTCTCTCTCTCTCTCTCTCTCTCTCTCTCTCTCTCTCTCTCTCTCTCTTTAATCCCATTCCTTTTTCTTAATCTACATGTAATATTTCAAACTTAAGACTTTTTCAGTCATTTCTTAAAAAAAATCAACAAAAAGTATCACACACTGGATAAAGCATCCCTCGAAAAAAAGGTCATCCGCTTTATGAACCCGAACGCCACCTCTTTATTATTCCGTTTGTCCATTTCCCGCCATCTATTGGGAATTTGCCCTCACTTTTCCTCTGACCTTTTCCGTAACATAATGTTGACCTTTGATCACCGTCCGCCACCCTTCTCCCCTGAAGCCATCTCTCTCTTCATTGGCTACGTCTTCCTTTATTGAACATTTTCCATCACTTTGTTTTGCTTTCATCTCAGAGCAGACATCTCACTTTTCTATTTATCATATCCGTGATTTCCCTCATTTAGAATTAACCACGTTGGTCTTCATCTCACACTATTCAGTATGTCACGGTCTTCCCTCATCTCATACTATCAGTATTTCCTTAATTCTAATTTCAAGCCAAACTAATAACAACTTTCTGCTCCTCACCCAATCCTGTGTTTCCTACCACTATCGGCATTCTGGTGAATAAAAAATAGACTCGATCGTGGTCAATCTCGACTGACCTCATCTGCAATTCAAGGAAGTATTAGGTTTTCTCCAAAGCTAAAATCCATTCATCTGACCGTCGCATATCAGCTCCCAACAAAGTAATATGCGGCTACTCTCTCTCTCTCTCTCTCTCTCTCTCTCTCTCTCTCTCTCTCTCTCTCTCTCTCTCTCTCTCTCTCGTGTTTCCTACCACTATCGGCATTCTGGTGAATAAAAAATAGACTCGATCGTGGTCAATCTCGACTGACCTCATCTGCAATTCAAGGAAGTGGGTTTTCTCCAAAGCTAAAATCCATTCATCTGACCCTGGCATATCAGCTCCCAACAAAGTAATATGCGGCTACTCTCTCTCTCTCTCTCTCTCTCTCTCTCTCTCTCTCTCTCTCTCTCTCTCTCTCTTTCCCGCAAGAATCAATATGTGGGTCCCAAACCCATTGCGACTGCCACAAAGAGGCTCTAGTGGCCTCTCCGATATCCATAATGAATTAAGTGGATTAAAGGAGGCATCAACCTGCAACAAGTATTCCCCATTCCCGGACAAAATCACATTTCAAAAACCGTCCCCCACGCTTCGGCGAATTCCATTCCATATGGAATGGAGAGGTGGGAGGGAGGCGGGAGGAGCTGGAGATAATTATTTAATGGACCAATTAACTCTGAGAGGACTACTGCCATTTGTGGGATTCAGTTCAGGAATGATTAGAGGGTCGGGGGAAAATGTCGGTAAGGGAATGCCTTCAGAAAACGTTACCTCTTGAGGAGATTGTCGTTAGTAATGATTTTACTGAATTAGCCACGTTGTCCATTGTCCTACTAAAGCATGATTCCAATGAGCAGAATACCTTTATGTTAATAAAAGGAAAGAACATAAAAGAGAAGGAAATTAATATAGAGATAAGGGAGTTATTGAAAATAAACGGTGGCTGGGAATATTAAAACTGTTAATGCATCAAACTAAATCATTAAGCATCATCATCCAAAAGCTATCTACGAAACTGTAAAGATAATTAAGTTGAAGATGACACTACGCTATTCCAGACTCTAGGAATAATGGAAGAGAGAAGACAATAATCCTTTCTCTTTGTCTAAATTATTTACTTGTTAATACGAGGCCGATGATCATTCCTACAACGTTACAGACAATGCTTATTATCCCATCATATATCTCTTATTTATCCTTTTTTTTTTTTTTGACGTGAATAGCACATTAAAAAAATAATTTCTTTTACATATGATCCTTCCGTACAATACAGAACCACGAAGTTTATTTTTTATCCTTATAATAATCATCCAAATAACCACTTACTCAACATATGAATGAAAAAATACATGCATACATGATCTGTATGCGCGTTTATGTACCATACTCCTAAATAAGCACTTACTTAACATATGAATACGAAAAAACCAAAAGCGTATAAGTTTTGTACACATGTTACGCACCAAACTCCCATCTCATCAGCTAGCACCACCAAAACGTCTCTTGGAAGAGCACACTTCCTTAAAAAGACAAGCCAAATTTAGAACACGTCCTTCACATGACAACACGTTCCCTTTGACGAAAATTCCAAAACCTACTCTCTGAAAAGGCGGAACGGCACGCAGGCTATATTTGGACTTCGCTAATGGGCAATTTGTCCAGCTACTGCAAAAGCTCACGACGGTGGATACTTGTAAACAGCGGAAATGCTCTTGAAAATAATGCGCCATGTAAATCAAATGGCCATGTTTGATTTTAACAAGTTCCGCATCGTTGCAGGCGCAGGTATTTCGTATTCAGATGGATTTCAGGGAATTCATATGATTTCGTACAATCCGTCCTTTATGTCACTGGATTCGGCTATTAATAATTCATGTATATATATTATATATATATATATATATATATATATATATATATATATATATATATATATATATATATATATATATATGTGTGTGTGTGTGTGTGTGTGTGTGTGTACATAATGTGTATACTTATGTATGTATATATATATATATACATACATACATTATATATATATATATATATATATATATATATATATATATATATATATATATATATATCACACATTACCACAGGTGAAAAATAAGAAACGGGGTGTAGGTCCTCACCGGTTTCGACTTTATTTCCAAGCCACTGACGAAGGACTTCGTCAATGGCTTGGAAATAAAGTCGAAACCGGTCAGGACCTACACCCCGTTTCTTATTTTTCACCTGTGGTAATGTGTGATAAATGAATCACGTACAAAAGTGATAATAATAATCATATATATATATATATATATATATATATATATATATATATATATATATATATATATATACATATCCCCTGCACAGGGTCTTTATATGGTGCATATCACTGCAAGAGAGAAGGAGAGAAGGAGCCCTTTCCTCCGAAATCTTTTAAGTTTGCATTCCACCTAAAACAACCCAGCCCGTGAAAGATTCATAACCGAACGTCCCCCGACATATCTTTTCTCTCGTTTCTTCATAAAACCTGAGCAATTGGCGTCAGCCACTGGTGGCTGGATCCAATAAAAGGGAGAGAGAAGAAGGGTAGCAACACCATTTGTCTAGTTTATATGCAACTGAAGCAAATATCTGTTATGAGGAGAGTCAGGCGCTGCCGGCAAAGGGTACGGCCTTGCCAAGACCGTCACGACGGCACACAACAGTGTTTGCTTATTTCGGAGCCGCTCTCTTGTCATTTGTCTTCGTTCTTTACCAATAAATTTGCATTACTGTTCGTATCATCATTACTGTGGAATGGATACTTTCAAGACGGTGACAGTTTTACTCGTTTGCGTTATCTTTGACGTAAGATTTGGTGGCATGTCCTCATACAGAGGTACAATCAAAGCCACGAACCAGTACGTGATCTTCATCACCACTCTCAGACAATCCCCACTTGACCAAGGAGGATTAATGTCAATAGCCTTTAACGTCATCCATTCAGATATTAATAGCCAGACTTGTCGTTACTCGAGTTCATCGACTCAAAGAACAGAAGAAATTATTTAGACACTTGCAGAGCAAAAAACAAGGCCGTAACTAACCGGCATTCAGACCAGAACTGTAGCCAAAGCATGGATGTCAATTAAACCTACCCGCGTCTCTAAAACTTGAAAAAACAGGAAACCTTTACAGGCGCCTCTCTCTCTCCATCTACTCTGTATTCCACGCAGTGCACGTTGAAGTGATTATCTTTTTACCTGCTTCAAAACTTCACCATTCTCTTCCTCTCTTCATCTGTTTTTCCTGATTCTTGTAACTTTTCATTATTTCTAGTTTCCTTTGAGCATTGGCTATTTAAGTACAATGAGTTGCGGGTCCCACTGGACACCAAAGTGATTATCTTTTTACCTGCTTCAAAACTTCAGAAGTCTCTTCTTTTCTTCGTCTGTTTTCCCTGATTCTTGTAAATTTTCATTATTTCTAGTTTCCTTTGAGCATTGGCTAAGTAAGCACAATGAGTTGCCGGTCCCACTGGACACCAAAGAAATGACAATAAAATCACAAGACAAGCTTACAAAAATTGTAATTGAAAAATGCATCTCAACTGAGGTACTAACCTCGAGAACAGTACTGTAAGCAGCAGGACAGAGATCTAGCAACTTCGACAGTTGAGCGGAATATGTAGTTAGTAGCATTTAGCACTAACAATAATGATAATTTCCCACCGATTCAGACATCTATTGTGAATGCCAAATACCAGATTTTTCAAGCATTAAAAGTAGGAAGTCACTCTATAAACGTATCGCACAATAAGCCTGAATGTGATGCCAATTCGAAAGGGCAATCCTCTTAATTTGTAGACCCGATGGAAAGCATTCGCAGTGTGTAGAAATTATTCAGTGAGGTTAATACTTTAGGTAACGAAAATAAAAGGAGGCTTGAAAACCTGAAAAACAGGTAGTAGTGATTGACGTCAACAATAGACATAATAAAAAAACACTTCAAACCTGGGAAACGTCATGTCAGCATTAATTGAATTAGAGCTGACTTAAATCATTCATGATTATTCAGAGCTTTGACATTTCTCAAAAAAAAAAGAGAAAAAGAGGATATTTCCAGATATGGTGAGAAAAAAATCATCAGTGAGAATGCTTCTCACTGCAAATCCAGAGAGATAATAAAGAAAAGAATATTTTTTAATCCGTACCACATCTTCATTTCACACTGTAGAGTTCACACGGCAGAAAATGAGGGGAGAATTAAGTGAGAGGTGGAGAGGAAGGGGAAGAGGGGGAGGGAGTTGGTGGAGAGAGACAGAGAAGAGAAAGAGTGAAATAGATAACAGGGGGGCTTCCAGTCACGTTCCAAGAAATGGTAAAAGATAAAAGCTGGAATAAAAAAAAAATACAAATATAAAAAGGATCAAAAACAGAACACGAATTATTGACACTCCCCAATTTAAATAAAGTCGCGGCTTCGACGCTCCAAAAATCAAGCATAAATATAAATGGAATAATTACAAAATAAATCGAAAGACTTCATGTTCGTATATCCCGTCGCTATCAAGAGCAATTCTACCCATCTAGGATATGCGCATCAAAAAGAGCGAAGTGATGGGAATTCCATTTATGAGTCGATTGCAGTTAACTCGAAGAGAGAAATTAGCATGTGGACAAAGCTCTAATGGAGATGCATATAAGAATACTTTACAGGAGTACAGTAACACACACACACACACACACACACACACACACATACACAGACATACTCACACAATGCTTCATCCCCTTGAATTTGTTGGCTGCTCATTTTACTCACTACTCACCTTTCCAATACTTCTTGAAAGTATGATTATTTTAATCCCAAAACATGCGTGACAACAATAACTATATATAGTATGCACCATATGAGGCGCGCTGACGGCACTACCCCACCACCGGAAATTAAATTTTAAGAGCCTGCATAACATCGAATATAAAGACGAAACCTAAAATTATAAAATTTTAAGCAGCAAAGAGTTATCTCAAAAAAGTTCAAAACTAAAACTACAAAATTCAAGAATGACTGACTCTGAAATCTAAAATAAATACGTCAAAACCCCAAAAGAATGAGAGTCAAAGGAAAATGCAAAGAGGATCACGGAAATTAGGCAAAAAATTCTGTTCCGCATGGAAATGTGCCAACAAAGACCCCACCTCACGCTTAACTGATCGCTTATAAAGGCTGAAGATAAAAAATCCAGTTATTCGTTAAAATTTTCCATCCAGACCAAGAATTAAGCCACAAAAGAATTCGTGAATACATTGGAATTGTGAAAATGTTGCTTCACATACATAGATTATATATAGCCTGTATATATGTGTATGTATGTATGTATATATATATATATATATATATATATATATATATATATATATATATATATATATATATATATATATATATATATATATATATATATATATACATATATATATATATGTGTGTGTGTGTGTGTGTGTGTGTGTGTGTGTATATGTGTGTGTGTAAGCATTTCAACACTATACTATATTTCACTTTATAGGATAGCTCCCGGAAAAAGAAAAGATGATTATCACTGCCCCAATTAGGCCTTCACTTAAAACTGCTAAAACATGGATGAATCCTTGCTTAGAAAACTTCCGCAACATCAGCCACCTCATATAGATATATACATAGAAGGCTTACCAGTGGCGTAATTAACCCCTACAGACAAACACACACACACACCTATTTTGCACAATCTTTTGCTTGTTGGAAGTTACAGTCCCTCTTTCAATACCTCTTACACTTCATGTATTCATCTCCTTCTTGGCATTCCTCTTCTTCCTCCCAACACTTCAGAATGGCGTACTCTTCACCAACCTATCATTCTTGATTCTTTCCCCATAATCGACCCTTTTCCATACTTTCACCAGCGTTAACCATTTTACCACACCTATATTTCCAAACATTTCTTCTTTCAATTCTTCTCATCATACAAAAAGCACTATGTAAACAATGCAGGTTCTACAGCTTGCACCATTTGCATTCTCCGTCACACTTCACTTCCATAGAAGAGAGTGAGTTCAACAATCCCGTCATGCATTCCCACTTTAGCTTACGTCAACACTTCAAGCTTCCTCCCAATCTTTTGTATACATCCTGCTACCTTTCTTGCTTCATTTTTCTGTGAACTACCTCTTCTCTCATCCTATAGTCGTCCAAAATACTAACTCCTAAACACTGTACTTCCAAAAATCTGCTACTTTCATTCTCTCACTGTCTATATCAACATTCAACACTATCTTCCTTATTCCAGTTAACCCTTATAACCTTACTCTTATTCACGTTTACCGTCAACTTTCCCATTTCCAAAAAATTTTCAATCCAATTTTTACACCAAACCAGTCACTCTCCTTTTGACAAAATCTAACGCATGCTTCACTTCCTTCAGAAAAAAACCTGTCACTCTCATTTACCCTTTATACCAAATATTCTTAACATATTCCTCTTTATTTTCATGCATGCCACATTACAGCGTTCCCCATTTACTTTCAAACTTCTCACCTACATTCCCCTCTTCCCTGTCTAAACCCACATTATTCTTCAAACACCCTGTCATCTGTCTTACTTTCTCAATCAAAATCCTACCGCACACTTACCCTGGTACAGAATAAAGTTTTACCACTATAATTCCTAACAGTCTCCTCTGTCACCTATACTCGTGTACAAAGGAACAGTTACTCATCCAATACATTCCTCTAAAAATTTTCCCTTATCCAGAAATACCTTACACACCCTGGTCACCTACTAAATCATACTTTCAACAATATACTGTAGGATCTCACCGCTAGTCCCATCAACTCTTGATAGTCTCATCAACTCTTGATAGTCCCATCAACTCTTGATAGTCCCATCAACTCTTGATAGTCTCATCAACTCTTGATGCCTTCCCATTGTTCGGGCTCTTAAACGCCCTCCTTACTTCCTCACTAGATCCTTCCACTACTATCCTCAAATTTATCCAATCCTTTCCACAGTCGTGCTATAATGTTTTGTCGCTCTTTTATCTTTCTTAAAATATCCTCAAAATACTTAATCCATTCACCCAGGACTGCATTCTCTTCTGAAGGCATTGCTCCATCTGCATCTTTTATTCTGATATTACTATACTAATTATCCTTACTCTCTGCATTTTCTTCTTGAATTCCTCAGCCACCTCTACCCCCTTTTCTTACTACACTCCTTTTTTCCTCTTTTATATTCTTGCGCTCGTTATCCAGTCTCCAATTCTCATACACACGAGCCTTCCTTCCGTCTTACAATTACACCTAGATCTCCATTTTTTCCCTCTAATTTCCCAATCTCATCATTCACTGCTTCATTCGTCTTCCACCCTTCCTAGACCCGTAAACACTCCCTGTCGACTCCAGAAACCCATCCTGGAATTTTACACTTCATATGCGCCTTCGACTTCTATAACACCAGCCCCTCTATAATCCATTTTCTCCCTATATGCTGTCTTCGTGATGTAATATTAGGCGGGTTTCTCTGCAGGCTGAAATATATGAAGTCCATTGGCAACATGAGCTGAATTAAAAATGAGCCCTCTGAGAAGAAACCTTTCATAAAATTATCTAATTCATATGTATATATATATACATATATATACATTTGCATATATATGTATATATAATGTACATGTATGTTTGTGTGTACTGTATATGTACAAATATGCATTAATAAATATATCTGTCTATTTATCTATCTATATATAATGATAGACAGATAGATATACTTATTAATGCATACATGTACTTATACAGTACACACAAACACATATATAAGCCTATATCTATACATTATACATACATAAATATTATGTAAATGTATTTATATATATATATATATATATATATATATATATATATATATATATATATATATATATATATAACAATTTTAATTCTCACAGTACAAACCAAGAGCGAACTGCAAGCAGCTCACTCCCAAGTAAGCTCACATCTGTGTCCTTGTAAATCGCTATCAAAATTTCCCGCCGTGCCCGGCCCAGGGGGGGGGGGGGACAGAAAACGCGAACACAAGACCCGCCAACGACTAAAAATCAACCTGGTGAAAGTTCCGAGGACTACACCGAACCGAGAGAGAGAGAGAGAGAGAGAGAGAGAGAGAGAGAGAGAGAGAGAGAGAGAGAGAGAGAGAGAGAGAGAGAGAGAGAGGGGCATCATCTTTTAAAAGACCTCCGCAAGGTCTAAATACAGTGGCAGACCACCTCCAATAAAGCTGAGACGGCCGAAAGGGTATCCGATGACCGGGTGTTTTCCCCCGCTATCAACATCTCCAAGCCAGACCCTAAAAGTGTTGGCGGTTTTAGCGAAAGCCGAGTGTCAATAGCCTTGGATTGCCCCCGTGATAGGGGCCGTTCTTTACTCCTTTTTGCACCCTGGAATATCTCTAGTCAGAGAGAGAGAGAGAGAGAGAGAGAGAGAGAGAGTGAAGGATTACTGAAAACCAAAGCTGGAAGTCATGCGTTGAACTAAAAATCGGAAAAAATCCGACTTTTAGGCTACCAGCAGAGCAGTATGCAAAATCAAAGAGGCAAGCACCTCTCTCTCTCTCTCTCTCTCTCTCTCTCTCTCTCTCTCTCTCTCTCTCTCTCTCTCTCTCTCTCTCTGTATAAACGTACCTTCCATTCCCGTTTTAGTTATATTTTCTAACCTAGCTATTAGTGTGCAACACTATTTAACACTGTTTACACAAATCCTAAAATATACGATTCGTGAATGGGGGTGTGAAGTGGTAAAAACTAGCAGATGAAACTTTGCTGACTGGAGATAGTGGTGAGAAACTGCAAAAACTAGTATATAAAAGTCTGAAAGTATTTGCATGAGGAGAAAGTTGAAAGTAAATGAACAAGAATACGGTCATGAGGGTAAATGGGAAGAAGAAGCAATAAATGTTAACAGGGATGGTGGAAGTATGACAGTGATTAATTTGTATAGGACTATAAGTGATTGGATGCACACAGTGGATGATTGCAAGATGAGCAGAGTGAGTCAGAGAATGGGTAGACTAAGACGTGTACAAAATACTGGGATGGGACTTGAATTGTTAATGTACGATTATGGCCGAACTGTTGAGCTAGATATTCTTTACAGAAGTGAAGTGTGGATGTTGAAATTGTATGAAGGGACAAGAAAAATTTAGAGCTTTAAGTTGAGTTGTTTGCGCAGTATGCGTGATGTACGAAGAACTGGAATGGTGAAAAATAAGATGTGATACAAAAATTATCACACGTGAAAGGATGGATCAAAGTATTTTGAGCTGGTTTGGCCGTGTGGAAAGAATGGAGGACGACGGGTTGATGAAAGGAGTACAGTTCAGAAGTATTTAGGGGTAGGAAGTGAAAAGGCCTTGACAGGTTTGGACAGACGACTTAAAAGTGGTATTGGAAAGGAAGGCCTTTAATATCCAGGAAACGTAATAGTGTATGCATGACAGGGGCGAATGGCACATTGTGTGTGTGTGTGTGTGTGTGTGTGTGTGTGTGTGTGTGTGTGTGTGTGTGTGTGTGTGTGTGTGTGTGTGTGTGAGTAGAGAAAGAGAGAGAGAGAGAAGGGGGTTTTGACAAGTTGCTGATGAGCAATGCAGGTGTAAGCAGCTGCTGATGTGGAGAAAGATTTACAGCACAGGAGGTCCATTCACGATTCAACAGTTCAAGCATGAATGGGATAATAACCGCTGTGTTGTTTTTTTCTCTGGAGCCATCCTCTGCTAGAAGAAACGACTTAACGTTGAAATTACACCAACTAGAAAGAAACAAAACTTGAGCGACTGAAATGACAAAAAGAAACAGCGATCCTGAGACAAACATTTTCTAGCAGATTAAGCAATCTGTGCTGTGTGATATCTCCAAGATAAGTTCAGAAATAAGCTTAACACAGAAAGGGGTCACAGAAACGACAAATCAGGTAAATTTTCGACAAATGATATTAAACTATTGGATTGCTCAGTAACAGCGGAAATCAGCAGAAACTGCCTCGGAGGCAATGCTTCATCATCATTCAATCATTCAATCGCGTTGTCAACATCAAAGGTGAAACATGAATAAGCACAATTTCAGGAGTTCAAACGGAACTGCAGAAGGTATATAGAACGTTGAATCATTTGCAATTACATGAATAGAAAGGAAGACAGAGTTAGATTATTGATATAGAGGAAACGTGCGGTTGAGGGAACAGTTACTACCCAGAGGAAGGCCACTAAAAATTTCTAGATTTAAGTTTACGTTGAAGGGCTTTAGGCAGTAAGTTTACCTCCAAGAGGTAGGCTTTAAGGTAGATACAAATGTCGCGTACTGGTAAAAGGGACTCTTAAAAATCCGGTGTAGTTAACATAACTATCTGTAAGTTGGGAAACCATTTAACTTCCACGAGTGTGACTACCTTACTGGTCCATGTCCCATGAGCAACCTGCGGTTTCTTTTAAAAACAGCAGGAATCTACCGCTACTCCAATGCACATAGCCTATGTTACAGTAGCAATATACGAAGATATAAAAAAAATCCTGGAATCCATGCCAAAATCAAATTAACTGCTTCCTGAAGTATAGTGGATCTTCAAAAAATCATAAGAATCTGTTCACTGGTTTTCACCTAATCCTGTTAACAAGGGCCAGTTCGTCGGCAAATCTCACGAAATCGAATTGCAATACGATTAAATTTTAATGTCACGTAAGTGCAAAAAATCCCTTGTTAGACTTTTAAAAAGTTTTTCTTGTACCGAAAATTTACAGAGAGAGAGAGAGAGAGAGAGAGAGAGAGAGAGAGAGAGAGAGAGAGAGAGAGAGAGAGAGAGAGAGAGAGAGAGAGCTTCGTAATACTCTACGATCCTGCTTCGTGGTCTGAGCCACTTCCAAAAACGTGACCACTTGCAGAAGTCTTAGAGAGCCCTCTCGTACTTCGGCAAGCGCTCAAGAGGGAAGCTAATCCAGGCGATGTGTACTTACCCTTTACATAACCTCCTCCGAGTATCACAATCTCGGAGTGATACGCTACAAATCCTCTAGAACGGGATATAGCAGGAATTCTCTGATTACCGCTTTATTTATTTAAATTATACCATTTACCGATGCATGAGACACATGTATGTTCAATAAGCTGAGACGACGCAATGTAAGGAAGTACTGTGAAATAAACGATTATTTAATTCAAACCTTGAGTATACGCCCTCATACTACAACGTGCAGTTAGGTGGCTGACATAGAAATTATTCTATCTAAATACTTCATTGATTTTTGCTGGGCAATATGCTTTGATTAAGAAGAATCATTCTTAAAATATACGACAATATAATCATCATCGCCATCGTCTCTCACGGCGAGTAACATGAAGTGCCCCTGTGGTATTCCGCCACTCGTGGGTTTCCTGTTCTTTATCTTGCACCAATTTCCACCCGTCTCCAGCTTTGCTTCGTACAGTTCTCATCCAAGTGAGTGTGGGTCTTCTAACTATTCCGGTGCCCACAGAAGCCCAGGTGGCGTCAGCGCGTTCTCCCAGGGGTTGGGCGAAGATGCGCCCGGCCATCTCCCTTTCGTAATCACCTCGTTTACATAATATCGAACTTCTGCGATTTCCCTCATGGTGCCATTTCTGACTCATCCCGCCACCTGACTCATAATATTCTAATTCGAGTTTTACTGTCAAGTAGCAACAAAAATAAAAAAAAACGGAACGAATAAGTTAATTACACAAAATACGCAACAATGACGGGTGTTCACTGTATCAAGCCAACTGACCATATTACAACTACGTCAATCAAAGGGATAATAATTACTGATCAACTGGGTATTCACGCATACCATTAACCGGGTTTCACATAAGCCTTCATAGCTCAGTGGCTAGAGCGCTGGTCTAGTAAACCAGAGGCCGGGAGTTCGATCCTCCCTGAAGGCATGTGAAAGATTTTATGAAACACATGGCGATAAGCAAGGTGAAAAAAACTGCCGCGTGTTTAAACAGTGAACATATGGATTCACTAACATGATACTTGTTAAAATTACACATGTACATATTCAATTGTGGTTGAATTAAGTGCTATTCCCTATAAACATGGTGTTTCATGCTAAAAACAGATGTGCAGTCCACCGCACTTGCATGCATCATTGTCAAGGTAGTTATTACCAAAGGATTTGTCGTCAAAACACCTGTTAGTTGATATGTGATAACCCTATTTGTTAATAGAAAGCATGTTGGTTTGTTTTCATGATAGCTGTCGTATCACATGTTATCGGAATGCATGCTGTTTGGCTGACATGACACCTGTTAATGACTAGTGGTATGTATGCTCGTTATCGTGATGCACATTTGCTATCCTTAGGATAAAAAAAAAAAAGAAAACCGTCTGTGCACTTACAAAAGACAATGTTCGAGTCGTCTGAAAAATCTGTGTATCTCCAGTAAATAAACCCATCTACCTATAACTGAATATTAGGTGTGTGATGATTGTTTTTCTTCTTCTGTGATGAGAAAAGGCGTCAATAAAACAAAGACAGGACGAAGTCTGAAAACAACACTTCCGTGAAGACGAGATAAGTCCGAACCTTCCCTTAATTTTCAAAGCTAAAGCCTAACTGTCAGAAAAAACCGCCAGAATGGTTGGTCCGAGAGCACGTCACATCCAACAAACACACACGTGTAAATACTTATCTCCCAAAAGGCTTATTTTATTTGTTGCATTAGATTTAAGTGTAAAGACGTGTGCAATACACGTGTAAATGCAGCTTATATATTTTCACAGAAACAAATTTGCCAAAAACCCGCTGGATTTTACGTGTTTGTTCAACTCCTCCTTAAGAATGAGTTCGGACTACAAAAATAGGATATCGTTGGAATCGGGACGACGTGGGTATATGCAAAACCCTTTGTAAGCCGATTGGGGGGATTCTTGCGTTTCTCAGGAGACAAATATACCCAGAGATTACTGTAAAGATTACTGAAACAGGCAAAGCTGAAAATTAAAAAGCTCATAAAGTATAATAAGCAGAGATAGGGAAAACATGATTACAAAAAAAATATATTTTCATATAAATCGATGTTTTTTTGCAAAAAAAAAAACCTAAATTATGTTTTTTGCTAGAGATATACCTAAAATGGTGTTAATAACATTTTTATCCACTGTCTGCCAATTTCATTGGAAATACGCTGCCAATGTGGGTGCAGAAAGGACCTTCTCAGTCTATAAAAATGTATTGACTGACAGAAGGCTACCCCAGTAGTTTGAGGCTTTCCGGATATAGGCTAATGATACCAAAAGAAAAGGATTAGAAATAAATTATAAAGATATACAACGGCTTCATGCTACTTTGGCTTGTTATCTACGCGTCACCTCCGAGGTGCTAGTACTAAACATGGCGGAAGCTCCTTGGGACGCCGTGTTTAGTACTAGCCCCTCGGGGATTCAGGATATCGTTTGTTAAAATAATTTGTCGACCACACAACATAGAAATGGGTGTATATATACTTTGATCCATTTAGGAAATGCTTCCTAAATGGTGGATGACTCTTTTCTCCAAAGGCAATGACAACCACGCCACATTCTCCCTTATCCGTCATATTTTATCATATGGAACAAAGCTAGTATTCGGTGCGCTTTATATTCATTTCTGCCATATTGATTTTATTTACTTGATTCAGTTTCCTACATAAGTCAACTGTTCCCTTTACAAAAATAAGATCTAACACTCCCTTTGGGATTAAGCCACATTCCTTTCTTTACCCATTTTACAATAAGAAATATAAGGATGCTGAGTTGCCCATCATGCCATCAGCTACAATATACAGACAAGGGCACATCAACCACCACAGCAGAACACCTGTATATACACACGCGCACGTGGATATGACGACCGAATCCCTTACTTCATGCTCTCAAACGAAAACTTTTTACTAAACTCTACAAGCTGCCTACTTTAGACGTTTGCATTTAAGATACCACACACACACACACACTGAGAGAGAGAGAGAGAGAGAGAGAGAGAGAGAGAGAGAGAGAGAGAGAGAGAGAGAGAGAGAGAGAGAGAGAGAGAGATTCAAAAGCGTTACGTTCAACATTAAAGCTGTAATACCAAGAAATACGCAAATAAGGAAAAGCCATACAAACAGACGTAGTTTGCAAAGAATGGTACGAGGAAACAGGAGACATATGATAGAACTTGAACACCTTCCTAATACGCCTCATTTGCTCAAGTTTCGTCAGACCTCTCACGGTCGTTTCAACAATCAATAAATGAGTCTCCGTGGTCATTTTAATAAGTATAATCTTCCTGAAAATAAAACCTTAGAAATAGCCCACATAACATTTAATTATAACAATATATATGCCGATATAGAGAACACTTAAATCTCTACATTCACAGGAGCTACCACAAAGGTGACAACACGATGCAATGATCTTAAGTCTAACCCAACCAATATAATGGATGTGAATTCCTGCATACGTACTCGCAATGTCTCCTCTGGTGGGTAAATTCCAGGGGTCCACACCAGGCATCATTAATATTAACTCTTTACAACACTTTCTGGCCCCCTTTGGGTAAGCCTAAACCAACTACCTACAAAACAAATCTATTTATCCACATTAATATGACTTACGACTAGTGCTGTGTGGGACAGGTAGAATTCTACCCAACTTGCATAGGCCTATTCGTAATACAATCATTCAGCTCAAATGAAAAACTTGGGATTGTCCTACTCTCCTATACAAAGCCTGTAGGCTTACACAGGCTTAACTGAAAAACATGGCTAATGATAATGTCTTGGCCCCAGTCTCTACTAACACGAAAGCCTTAGATGCGTCTGACGTCACGGCATCCCAAATACTCAAAAGATGACAGCCTCTACATATAGTACCACCCCCTTCATTCGACACTTACCTGTTCCTGCTGAGGAGCGTCGTCCGGCTGCCGATCGGTGACGTGCTGAAGCTGGTGGAGCTTCCTGAGCAACGCCTTCTCCCTATGGGTGTAAGTCACAGCTAGGTCCCGTAGGGTAGCCTGCAGAACGGCTATCTGCTCCTGCTGACAGGCCACTACGGTGTGGAGGGTATGTAGACAAGAGTGCTTGGACTCCCCTTCCTTCTTCTCCGGCGCCGGCGACTCCTCCAGGAGGGCGTTGTGGCTGTGGGCGTGCATCATCTGCGGCTCCTGCGGCTGCTGGACGATGCCTTCCGTATAGCTCTGGCTCCTGGGCACGCCCCCACCCGCCGCCTCTTCTTCCTGGTCGCCCCTCCGGAGGTACTCCAGCATTCCACCGTAGAGAGATTCCTCCGAAGTGGTATCCGGTAATCCTGGGGAATCTCCGCTGAACATCGGTGGCGCTGGGATGGGCTGGTGGGGAAGCGGTGCCTCCTCGCCCCAAGAATCCGCCCTTTCCATCCCGGACGTCAGATTCGGGGTCTGCAACAAACGGTGACACCTTCGCCTCTACGTCTACTGTGGACTTCCGTATTCGCATGTGTTTAAAAGAGGCTTCTGAGTTTTGGCGACTTTGCAAAACCTGCAAATACCTACGAAAAAAAATGTAGATCTATTTTGCTAGCCTTTCTTTACTACAGAGGACAGGCTACCTCTTCCGCCTACAGCAGCAGAAGGCTAAAAATAATAAAATACGTAAACAAAAGTCTTATCATCCATTTGGTATAGCCTCGGCTCCACACAGACCTATACTTTTAATGACTCTTTATCAAAACATTGCCTTGTTTACAAAGTCCACTAGGCTATACAACTTATAAATTCAACGGTCCTAACTGAATTATACTGAAGATGTGACACCTGGGCACATTACTACCAACATACATGCTAATTTCAAAGTGTGATTCCACAAACAAGGATTTAAAAGTCAGTAATTATCCACAGAAAGTACACATTACAGTCTCCAGCCCACGTGGCTCATACAAACAATACAAAAAAATTATCTCGTAGTTCGCGTAAATTTCTCGTAGTTCGCGTAAATACATCACAAACAACACACTACATTCATCCACGACCGACCTACATTCCCTTCGGATATACCTGTTAAATCAATTCATAATTAGATCCACCGATGCGAGTCATGACACGACACGACCGCGCGCGACACATCCTCCTCCTTGCACACCGAGAGCGAGACTGCCGTCGTCAGTCGGACGGTACTATAAGCTGCTTGCCAGGGGAAGCTCGTCGTCTCGGAAGCAAAGTGTTTTATGCCTAGACGCGAGCTCGCGCCCTCTCAATGGACTGGTTATTATTTAACAATCGGTTATACTGGTGTTTGTATACCGCTCCACTCTCCTCTATTTTAGGAATATGTTTTGGTTCCTGGTAAAGGAATGGATATTGTGCTACATTCCACTGTGGAAATCGAAGGATTCGAAAGAAATGCCTAGAGTTGTCATGCATCGTGCAATGGGAAAGAAGAAGAAGAATTGTTATGACATAATTGACATTACGTTTCCAGGAAGTTGTAACATCCCTATTATGCTTTCATATTTCGTTACATTCACCCTTCCCATAAAAATGAATACAATTCTCTCTCTCTCTCTCTCTCTCTCTCTCTCTCTCTCTCTCTCTCTCTCTCTCTCTCTCTCTCTCTCTCTCTCTCTCGCAAGAATGTGTTATTCTGCAGATAACCTGGCGGCTTCAGGTAGGTCTAATCTGAATAGGGGATTGTTCAAGACATAACGGTCGGCTGATAATCACTGAAATGGCAATACGAAATAGCATTATCATCAGATGATAACGCTATTTTGTATTGCCATTTCAGTTATTATCAGCTGACTGTTATGTCTTGAACAACCCTCTATAATTCAGATTAGACCTACCTGAAGCCAGGTTATCTTGTAAGGACGGGATTGAGTGACATACTGGCTGGGTCTTTGACATACTGGCTGGGTCTTGACTGGTTTATTGGTGGTTCCCTGCTGACTGACTGTACAGTGTACAGTTGTTTGTGTACAGTTGTTGTTGTACAGAATCTTCGAAGATGTCATTGGCCTGTGCGACCCGCAAAGTAGCGTCGACACACAAACAGAACAAAACAGAGGTAATGTTTCGGACATCTGTGTTTGTCGGCAGACAAACAGATGGCGATTGTGAGAGACATAATAAACGTACGGTGATAAAACATATATCAATGGAAAGGCCAGGAAATTCTACATATGGCCAGTTGCATGAGATTCGGGACACATTAATGAATACAATGCAGTAGCATAATACATGTGAAATGGCGAGACGTTTGGCGTCTTCACAAGAAACATACATACAGTTTGTTACAGAAGATTCGGTGGAACATTATGAGTACATGATTAGAATGCTTGCGTGGCAATGCAAGTACTGGTGATTGCACATGTATCAAGACAACAAAGGTTAGGGAGAAACTGACGGGAATATTATATGGTAGAAGTTGCGTTCCTTGAGAGAAAACGGGGTGTGCTTGTTCCCTCTCTGTCTGGGCCCCTCCGAAGATATGACACACGAACGCACACACGCGTTTGCTTGAAAGAGACAGCCATCTACAATCTACAGAATAGCATATTCTTACGCGAGAGGGAGTATCTTCATTTTTATAGGAAGAGCAAACGTCACAAAATGTGAAAACATAATAGGGATGTTACAACTTCCTGGAAAAGTAATGTCAATTACATTACACTTCTTCTTTCCCATTACACGATGCATGACAACTCTAGGCATTTACTTCTTTCGAATCCTTTGATATCCACAGCTGAATGTAGCACAATATATACTCCTTTACCAGAAATCAAAATATATTTCTAAAATAGCCGAGAGTAGAGCGATACAAACACCGATATTAAGTTATGAATACTGAGCTAGTGAGCCCATTGCCTGAAGAGGTGCTTCATAATTACAACCCCACAAGAAGCCTCCACATAAAGTAATATGCAAAGACAGTGATGCATAAATTAAGGTATATATCCTCCTCGTAACCCTTTAGTTCTGTATCAAAATCTTGGTTTAAGAAAAAAAAGTTTCATTTTGGTTCTCATGAAGTGAATCTGTTCACAACTTTAAATAGTTTCTCGGAAAAAGAAGGGATTTTCTCTCTATTTGAAAGAGAAGTTTCACAGAATAGGTAGGGAGATTTTGTCACAAGCTGGAATATATATAGTTTCTCAGATTCAGCAAAAGGAGCTTTCGCCAACTGCAAGAGAGTACGATTCCTTGGAATCAGCAGTGGATTTTTTCTTTATTTAGATGAAATACAGTTAAATGTATCAGACTCAGTAAGGGTTTTTTTCCACTTGGAATAGTCTAAAATTTCTCGGAATCAGCAAGGGGATCATCTTCCAGATTACTATAGGCTAAAGTTTCCCGGGCTCAGCACTAAAGTTTCTCGGATTCAGCAATGGGATATATTTTCCGGGTGACACAAAGGGATTATTTTCCAGGTAACTAACGTTTCTCTGACTCAGCAAGGGGATTAACCTCCAGGTGATTAGACTAAAGTTTCTCCAACTCAGCAAGGGGATATATTTTCCAGGTGACATAGACCAATGTTTCCCGGACTCTCGAGGGATTATTTTCCAGACGACATAGACCAATGTTTCCCGGACTCTCAAGGGATTATTTTCCAGACGACATAGACTGTTTCCCGGACTCGTCAAGGGATTATATTCCCGACGACATAGACCAATGTTTCCCGGACTCCCAAAGGATTATTTTCCCGACGACATAGACCAATGTTTCCCGGACTCGTCAAGGGATTATTTTCCTGACGACATAGACTAAAATTTCAGAGACTCAGGTAAGGGATTTTCTTTTTTTAATTTGAAATGCAATCAAGCTTACCAGATTCACCAAGGGGATTTTTCCACTTAGAATGGAATAAAGATTCTTGGTCTCAGTAAGGGTTCTTTTTCGATAGTTAGAAACATTAAAACTTCTTGGAATTTCCAAGTGCATTTTTTTTTCTTTTTTTTTTGCAAGTTAGAATTCAGTGCGCATTTTTTCCACCTGAAATTTAAGGAAGCTTCTCAGACACTAGTGTTATATATATATATATATATATATATATATATATATATATATATATATATATATATATATATATATATTGATACCAACTGAAACAAAATAAAGTTTATCTCAATAAAAAAAGGGGTATTTTATTTCCCAGCTGAAACAGGGTTCAGTTTCTTACACTTAGAAGCAGAATAAAGTATCATGGACTGACAAGGTAAGGTTTGATCTCACTATTCATCTTTTGTTAGATATAATACAATAAATTTCTGGAACGAAGCTATGGGTTTGTTTTTCATACGTTAAAAGTAGAATAGTTTCTGACTCGGCAAGGAGTAACTTTTCCCAGTCAGTACCGAATAATGTTTCTCGGACGCAGCAAACCTTAGATGAAGTAAAATAAGGTTTCTCATTCTCTGCCGGTTAAACGCACAGGTTTCTGGTTCTCAGTAAAGTTTTTTCTTTTTCACCAGCTGAAACAGAAATAATTGTCTCGAGATCTACAAGAATTTTTGGTGGGTTTGGCATTGAAACCGATTCTGATTCGGTAAGAATATTTTTCACAGGGTAAAACTGAGTAAAATTTCTTAGACTCAACAAGGTAATTTTTTTCATCCAGTTTTAATAAAGTTTCTCGGACTCACCAATGAATTTTTTTTCTCCATGTGAATTAGATAAAGTTTTTCAGTAGTATAGACATGATGGACCAGAATTTTCCCGTGTATTTCATTTGATTTTATAAAATTTAGGATGTGAAGCCAGGCACTGGGGGACTTCCGACCATTCAACGCCTTAGTCTAGGGTCTACAGAGCAAAGAGGGAGTTGGTACGATTGGACGGCAAGATAGAGATTCAGAAAATAAAGATAAAGCACAAGGTTCTAAAGGTGGAACTGGGAGAAAACCCCATAGTTAAACCAGCAAGTAACACACAGGAAGGTTGGAAACCAAGACTGAAGAGTGGATGCTGAAATAGAGGTAAAGTGAAACGCTCAAACTGGCTGCAGCAAGGGGCCGATGCGAACACCCTTTAGTAATGCCTGCAGTGCACCACGTGAGGTGCACTGATCGTACTACCACCCCCAACCCCTAGTGAAACTATGACTGTGAATATAGGCTCGTTTGTTAATGCTTGCCATGTCAGACTTGAGAGAGAGAGAGAGAGAGAGAGAGAGAGAGAGAGAGAGAGAGAGAGAGAGAGAGAGAGAGAGAGAGAGAGAGAGAGACTGCAGTCAAATGATAGTTAATTATGCGACATTTGAAACAATGGAGCTACAATCATAAAGATTTCCAACTTGTGACACCTCCCATCCTACCCAAAAAATGTAAAATATCTTGAATTTCAAAATGATAAATGAAGAGGATTGTCTTAAGAGCTTAATGATTTGCCAAAAAAAAAAAATTTTTGTTTCAATTAAATAAGTCACGCATGGAGCTTTGAACAGCATATTAGTGATGTATACTGTATATGGAAATTATAAGTTTGTTCACTATTTATATCTATCATAATAAAATCCGAGAGGATGTTGTAACGAGTTGTTGCTTGCTAAGGTACAGCAACAACTCGTTACAGATGTGATCTTGTTTGTCCTTCCCCGGGTGACAGTAGGGGAGACATTATACAGCCACCCACCCCCTGCAAACCAGTTTGTCCGCCCCGGGTGGGGCGGGGTAGGTAGGGGAACGTGAGGGTAGGGGAGACATAAACTCTCCTCCTGCAGACCTGTTTGTCTGCCCCGGGTAGAGGCGGAGTATGTAGGGGATTGGGAGGGTGGGGAAGCTGTGGCCCTGGGTTCCAGCGCGCGTAGAGAGCGCCAACAGGCTCGTCTGAATAATACTTTAACAAGGGGCCATTGCCCTGCACATTATAATGACTTCCTATTTCAAAGAGAACAGAAATTCTATTTCCCTACTTGTCTGTTTAGCCAAAATCGTTGTAAGTGTATAATTTGCAATGTGAAAATTTGCCTCGTATCAGATTTGCTGAAATTTTGATTGGTGATTGAACATCAGGCACGTGTTGAAAATAGCCCTTCATATAGCAAATTCTCAAGTGGGTTTCTTTGTTTCTGTTTTCTAATTCATTTCGCGTTTCTCATCATGTTTTGAAAACTGCTTGAACGTTTCACTTTTATGTAAACAGACGACTTAGTTTTATAAAAAGAAAACTTGTTTTCCTGCTGTCACAAGTGATAGGCTAATGTGTCTTCAGCATATTGTGAAGGATGTGTGTTACCAAGTAACACAAGTAATAAAAAAAGCAGTACGCTAGGTAAGAGAGAAAGACTATAAAAAAACAACCATGTTTACCGTTTTCAGTAAAGGAATCGTTTCCCTCCATGATACTGATAGTTCCTAGCAGTCTAAGATGAGTCTTTCTCCCTTATTTTCCCTTGAGGAATTGTTACTCTGTACCAAATGTTGGTGAGGTCTTAACCTCGACCACACGTGACTTCATCCCTGTTATGCTTTATTTTCTTATAACCATTCCTGGTAGTTGTAATGACACGCAACTTCCTTCTAACCCTTGGTTTCACTGCCGAGTGTTTGGGTTCCGACGGAACCGTTCCGTAGCCATCCTTTCAAGAAGAGGAAGAGCATCAGTCACTCTTGTCTCTTCTTCTTGAAATTCGGTATCCCTTAAATCTGTTATGTATCACAAACCATGAGGCAACCCAAATTCCAGAGTTCTTTGCCATCAAAGTTCCCGACAACTATAGCAAATTCAGTTTCCCTACGTCTTGCATTTCCCGCCCAATTCTTCCCTCCTATCCTACCCCAGTCTTATCCTATAACAAACCTTATATTCACTATTCTTTTCATAAGATTCCTGTACCAGTGAAGACTGGCAGGCTATCTGGTCGATGTAACATAATGTTGTTACGAAGCTTTAAAGATATCTGTAATTAATGTTAGCGCCTTCCGTTTTGAGAATGAATGAGACTTTATCAGAAATTATAGTTGGTTCCAGCCCAAATGACACAATCAAATTCCACATTAATGATCAATGTTGGTTTGTTGCTGCTCTTGACACAAGTGAGGCATTCTTTGGCTGAATTTCTTACTGACAACTCTGTACTGTACATATGACCTATTTACCAAAGCATTTTATTCTTGATATTGGTGACATCACAGCATCAGCTTCCTATTTCTTTTTAGTAGCGTTCATCACAGATCTGATTACTCGCGCAAACTCTCTTCCTCTTCATCAAGAAGGATTTCCTTTGCTTCAAGTTTCCTCGTTTTCTTACATGTACTGATCATTCAAATCCAAATTCATCCTCTTCCTTCACATCCCTCTCAATCCTCTGTCATTGCTGTCAGTCTTAAACTAATTTCTTTGTTTATCAAGTCTGATCTTGGGATGGGAATCACGTAACTTAATAAAGTTACATGTCCCAGAAAGTTTCCATTCCTCATCCTGTTTGACGAAACCATAATTCGACAACATAGTTCCATTAACATTTTCAGAGTTTAGATTACTTAAAACTTGCCTTGAAGAGATCTCACACTCCAGATGCTTAAATTTGTTTCAAGTAATTTATAACAGTGAAAACAGTATTTGGGTCTCCCAAATCTCATACCTATAGCTAATGTTCTTTAATTTAGAGATATCTTTGTTCTCTTTAACACTTTCTCACTTGTGAGGATTCAATTCTGTGAAAGTCAGGCAAGTTCATAGCCTCTTCATTTAGTTATAACTGCATGTTCATTACAAAAAATAAGTAAATTTCAAGGCAAAATATCTCAGGTCACTGTAAATTTCTTGTATTCACTGAGTTACTTCTTTCCAATATCTGATGAAAGTTCAAGATTTATTTGCAGAATGCCTTTGGCCCAAGCAACAATATTTTATGGATTTCACTCTTCCTCTGTTCCCTTCATCTCTGCTGATCTAGATGGCCAACTTCTTTATTTCTTTTGTTTCAATTTCCACCTCTCACTTAAAAACTGGTCGTTCAGTCCAGGACTGTAAAAACAGTGAAGTCATTATCCCATGGTAAGAGGTTTGTGACAGTCTTCTAAGTTAATCTTTATTAAATTGAATTCATATCTCTCTACTCCTTTAGATAGGTCAGTCTAGGTGCCAAGGGAAAGCTGAAGTTGAGATTCCAGAATTCTCTTAGCTTCTATGTTAATTTTAAAGCAGATTATACTCCCCTTCTATTGGTATGTTGTTCACTGAAATATGACCTTAGGTTTTCAACACCTTGCAGGATACAAACACACATCCTGGAATGAGCTGAGTAATACAAAATTCTAAAAGCTGGGATCATTTGCTTCTTCATAGAGAATGGCATGTATCTTCTCATTGTCACACTTTTTTTTTTTCTCATCTCCTTTCATACTGGCACGTTTTAACTAAAGTACTTGAAAACTTTAAATTACCTACTGACTCTGTTCTAACCTACGTCAGACCTAGCTGGAGAAACTAATACTGTGGTCAGGTCACACAAAACATCCTGTACAACTTTACTAAAAGCCTGTAACCAAATTAAACTACATATACATGTAAAAGTGTAGCAGACATCACTTTCATAAGTGGATGACTGTATTTGAAGATCAGAACTTTTATTAAAACTGCCATCCTAATATTTCCTTAATGGAAAATCTTCAATTACAATTAATTTAAATTGTAAATGTTACTTTTAATCCTCTGATATTTTCACTGAGGACAATCTTCCAGGTAAAATCAAAGTACATTTCATAATTATCAGGAGCAAAATTTCCATTCAAACAACATGTACAGCACCAGGACTGCTTGCAGTGCAATACCATAAGGTAAATAATTACTTCACCTTCACATGGCTTACAAATTTCCACGAGTCAGTGGAGCCAAATATTAAACTGACTCGAGTTCTAATGGAAACTTTCACTGTACGTGTGCTCTTATTTGTCATGGACGTTGCAGCAATATGCTAAAAACCATTCAACATGACCTTTTTTAGGCAGAATTTTATGTATACTGTATATGCAACCTGCCTCTGATAATGACCCCAATAGTGTATAAGAATTTGCATAAGTTTCCACAAGGTTTCAACATAACTTTAAAATATGAGGTTTGATGACAAGATCCTAGATCCTAGGTCCTCCAATGCTGTTTAAAATATGACATTGCCCTAAACAATCCAAAATCATACTGATGTTATACTTCATCCATAGCGCAAACACTTGAGTCTATGTGGCTCTGTTCACTATTTCTGGGAAAATTACTATTACAGGTATTACATTGTTTAAGGATCTCTCTTTAGTATGACACCAGCGGATAGACCTAAAAAAAGAAATATCCAACAGCAGCAACTCCCTTCAAGTTTCAGCTGACTCACTAAATCAAGAAGTAGTAGCTAATGACAATATGTCCAGTGTTCGAACACAGTGGAATATCAGGAGACAGCAACCTCAAAAGCAGTCCTATAGACTTCACAGTAGGCACAAAATAAAATGCATTTGGTGCAGTTGAATTAAAATGTGAAAATATCTTTCGGGAATGGCACTGCTATGTATAAACGTTAGTACTATAGTGTAGAGTTATTTTTTGTTTTTGTGGTGTATTTAATTCAGATTTGTCAATGAAACTTTCCATGACCTAGCTAAGGATCTTACCTATGTGTAGCGTCACTACTGAGTATAGTGTAAAATACTTTCTTGAACATTTTATATTTTTTTCTGGTAGATCGCTCACCAAACAAGCCACGTTTGTAACATCATTCATTAGTTCATTACAAGCGGAACACAACGAGAGATGATTTTGCAACAGTGATCAGCTTGCTCAGTGTCAGGAATTTGGCCGTTGTAAATATCTTTCTGTCACATACGGTATAAGACTATGTCCAGCTTCCAAAGCGTCTTAGGCCCCAATTCTTCATGGCGTGCATTCTTTGGCATTGTTATATAAGTAACTTGGCGATATTACTGTACTGTACTTACCTTTTTAAGACAATACAGCGTTTATAAATTGATATTTAAAAATATTAAGACATACAATACAGTACTGTACAGAGAAATTTATAGATGTTACCTTGAGTCAGTTGGCTAGTTAAACTGAGATATTAATAATTACTATTAGTACATAAACTGTCCCATCACTTCCTGGTTTTACTCTGTCATCTCTGTTGTAACTTTATCCACAACTGGTCACCTGTAAAGAAAAGATTAATTTGCTAAGAGAAAGAATACTCTGTTTCCAAGTGCATACAAGCCTGACACTTAAAAATGAGGGTTGGGGGTTTTTATATGCAGTACTGTGCTATAACAGTTTACCTGTGTATTTTACCCATTCTTTTCAAACATTAAACAATCACTCACCTACATACACTTAACATACGAGTACACCTATAACAATTAATTTTAACAATCGAACATATTACAAAGTAAAATCATTTAGAATATAGAATACTGTAGTTATAATACAACACTGAAGAGTACTGTAACGAAAATCAAATACAGTAGAATGAGAATAAGACTTCCTTTCTCTCATACTCATGTATAGTTTGCGAGGTTTTCCTTGTTACTCTTTTCAAACCTTCTGCTGTCAATTTCGATTTCAGCACTGAATGACCTCATAGAACCCAGTGCTTGGCCTTTGGCCTAAATTCTATATTCAATTCAATTCAATATAGTAAAACAGAGTGCTGGTTGAGAATGTGCTTTCAAAAAATACAGAACAGTACCTACTTATTTTGTGCTAACCATCCTCCACAATTGGCTAGTTCCTCATTGGACAGGTGGGTACTGTTCTCTGCTAGCACTCTGCTGGCCCCGCGTTCGATTCTCTGACCAGCCAATGAAGAATTAGAGGAATTTATTTTTGGTGACAGAAATTCATTTCTCGCTATAATGTGGTTTGGATTTCACAATAAGCTGTAGGTCCCGTTGCTAGGTAACCATTGATTCTTAGTCACGTAAAATAAATCTTTTGTTTCATTCTGCAGATGAATGATTGCGCTAAACAATGCCATAAAAAAGCCCCCCCCTTGATAAATTTGTGTCGGTGAAATAATTTATAGAAAATTTTGCACTTACCCCCCCAAAAAATTTGCCCATAAAAAACTATTTATTTGTGATAGTCTTCATTTTTATACAGAGCACACCCAGACGAATTACTTACTTATATTGCAATGTAAATTTGTAATTATACCATGGAAAATATGAAAAGTTTATCTGCACAGTAGTGTCACATTTTCTGTTTAAAAAGTGACAATCAAGGCAAGCACTCATTCCTCTCTCTCACTACCTTGCAGAAAAAAGATAAACGTCATAATTACAGAATAAAAATTTGAAATTATACAAAAACATACACGTTACATAAGTATAAAACAAATATCAGGGGCACTCACCAAAAATTATCCTCATCTCGGCTGCTGGTTTGTGCAATTGTTCTTTTTGACATTTGCCTAGGACATGAATAAGGGAAGGACTTAAATTTGGATGACGTCTATATCAGTCAGTAATCAAAACGGTAAAGATTGTGAATTCTGCAGCACGACTCAGTCACCGACCATATAATTATTTAGGGAGGCTGGGGATAAAGTGGAAAAAGGTAAGAATCATGTGGCTGCCTCTCCATAAACTGAATCAAAGATTATATCATCTCTCTGGAATTTGGAAAAAATCTGTACAAGTTACGGGAAAATTTGCAATGAAGCCATAAGTGGTGTCAGTTGTACTTGGTAAGAACTTGGAAGAGTTTGTTTGACGCAACTGGCAGAAGTTTGTTCTACGCAACTGGCACAAGTTTGTTCCACGTAACGGGCACAAGTTTGCTCTACGCAACTGGCACAAGTTTGTTTGACACGCAGGCGAATTTGCATGTTCATGCACTTTGCCTGACAGAACAAAAGGCCTGACTCGACACGCCGGTTTGTGATAAGAAACAATGCAATGATCATCTAGCAGAGAAATAAGAAAAAATTGATCAAATAAAACACTGAAAGTTGCATAGAGGTCACACTACATTACAACATCATCTTTTTATCATGGCACACTGTATAGATGGTAATAAACATCTTCTGAAGTGCGCCTGCCGCCCCCATCATGACTACTTTCTGCATTTACTTCTTATCCATTCCCTTTGGTTTTTCCACGCATAGTTGTTTAACTTCTAGATCTTTACCTTGTTCCATTCTCAATTCCTTTTTAAGAGCATACTCTTCGGGCGAGCCTTATGAGACTTATCTTATTAAACTACTTTATAATAACATTAAACGAGAGAAAGGTAAAACTGAAGAAATTAGACAGCTAGGTACGAATTTACCAGAAGAAAGTAGATACTGTAAATTGCAAAAGATGGTTGGAGATACAACTTCACAAAGGTGGAGAAATACGGCAAACTGTAGATAAAATACATAGAAATGGGTCAACACGCTTGTTCTTAACAAAAACAAAAATATATCACTTGAGACAATGTACTGGTTTAGTCAAAATACGTAACATATTTTGTTAAATAAAATCTGACCGACAATTTCCTGAATTTTTCGTTATGGTTGAATACGTCATAAACAGCAATTCATTGAAGAAATGCCAACTGATATGTATGTTAAGAAAAGGTATAAAAAGAGACATGGTTATGAGGAAAAACACCTTTACAAGTGTACTGCTAAAAGCATGCTTTAGAAGGTACGCCACAGATGGTACGGAAGGTTCTTTGAAGCATCCTTTGGGCTCCATTTGCATAGATTTCTACTTTTTATTTTACAATTGGTTCCTCTGGTCACTTTGTAACTAGCTGCAAATTTCTTTACACTGCCCATAACTTTCAACTTATCTTTGGGCTAGCCTCGAAGAAGTCTAGAAATATAACTCGCTAGTCCCGTTTAAATTAAAAATTACTTCTTCGTGACAACGGAGGACTCCATTTGAGGTTCAGCCTACAATGATAGGAGCTGTGCACTTTTGACAGTAGTAGATTTTGCAAGCACCCCACCAGTTCCTGGGTGCAATGATCTCTCTTTCACAGTTTTGTTTCTTTCCTTTCTTCCCAACTGGATGTCCAAATTCCAATTTTACTGTCTTCAAATTTTAACCCACAATCAGAAACCAGTACTTTACAGACAGGGCGGAGTGATCCCATAAATTGGACAAGTGTATTGTACCTATTTATAATAAAAATAACATGAAGAAGGCACCAAGTAACTAAAGTATGTCAGCCAAGATACAGTATATCAATCAGATTTAGACACTATATCATAGTTGTAAACAAACTACTATCTAATGACAATGTATTCTAGTAAGAATCACCATAAATTCACTAAAAAATTTTTTGATTAGATGACAGGCAGATGTTCCTTACTTGTACCACCAGAACGGAGCAAGAATAAATAGTTAAGGTGTCAAAACAGGGACCTCAGATAGCCATGATGAAAATAATTAATGCTATATTCCATAATAATATTAAAGTCAAATGAAGGCTCACAAATAAGCTGTGCAAATAAGTTAATGACTAATGAGGTCCTATACCATACCAATAAGTAAAAAATTCTTTTAAATTTTAGGAGAGGTCCAATTTCTGTAACACTGCCATTTTACCACAACCAATTGCCATTTTAATGACGACCACGGCACCTCAGTAGCATATATTCCTAACATACAGTAACCATTACATACAAGGATGAAAATAATACCTAAAGGCTATTGTCAATGAATTTCATATATTTCAATCTTATAAAAACAACAAGTTAATAGTCTAATGAAATTCAAATGCACAATTTCCAGTTGCATAGGTGACAAAAACATTTCTCTGGGGAAACTGTCATGATGCACTACATGAATGCAACGTCAGAGCTGCATACGACTACTTCAACCTTGCTCAGTAAATGGGCAAGGAGAGAAATTCAGACTGAAAACTGAAATAAGACTAGTAGAGAATCATAAGTCAGTTGCCGACACATTCGACAACAAAATTTGACGATGACTTGATGAACAATGTGCTGCAAATTCATATCTACTCTGTACACAGTGAAATCTCAGGAGTTTACGTGAGTATGCTTCTTGCCGTCCCTGACATTAAACTGTATCGATAAATAAAACAAAAAAAAAAAAAAAAAAAAAAAGAACTGGCAGAAAATTAAACTTTACAATTCCCGCACTTACCAGGGTCACGGAAGTTCTTTCTACTATCAGCTAATTGAGTAAAGTATAGTAATTAACCTGTACATGTATTCATCAGAATTTCAAGAACATCTACTTTTTTGTTCACTGACACAGTCACTTTCATTTAGTAGCAATTCACAGTACAGCAAACAAGTGACTACATAAATAACATTCAATGATGCGGCTTGCGGTTGTGAGTGCGTTTACTATCCAAAACCCCACTTTTTCATTAAGGTCACAATGAGCTTTTTACAGAGGTCAGACATTGCTTTATAATGTATTTGGTTACTTATCAGAATGCATTTCCTTTTTCTATTTTAAACTGAATTCAAGTCATGCATTACTTCATTTTTCCTATTCACTAGCTCCGTCACGCCATTAATGCCCGTTCCACTTTGAGACAACTTTAATCACAGCCAGAGTTCAAGATTTGACCAGAGTTTTCTGGAGAACGTGGGCATCTGCGGGCTCGATCCTTTTGTAATAATGCTGCTTGGTTTCCACAACTTCAAAGCCAAACTTCTTGTAGAAATCTAGGGCACCGTCATTGTTAACTTGCACGTGCCTGAAGAGCAACGAAAATACAAGTTAGACAATAGACAATACAGTATCTTACAGGGAATCAATATCCTAAACTTGAGTAATTATCCAATTTAATCATTCTTGTTCAGAAACAATATTGACACCCCTAGTTGTCAAATAACAAGACAGATAGATTAGTAAAAGGGTACAATCTTACAATGCTCTCCTAGAAAGTAATTCAAACTTGTGCTTTCATTCTCAGAGTTCACAAAGTAAAAATCTGTAATAAATGGGGGCTAGCCATGTATAAATTAATCAAAATGAGGTACTAGATGAAGCAGAAAGAAAAAAATCCTACGGTCATCTGGCAGTGCAAGAAATCCTCTCACCAATTTAAACCTTGATACAATTACCACGTACAGATTACATATGAAGCACCATCAACTTAATGCTTCAACCTTCCCAGGTGAATGTTCCACTACCTCATCCAAAGCCAGGCTTAAGATAGGACCAAATTAGGCTTAATAATGATTTCCACAGATTTAAAGCAGTTGCCTTACCAGTAGCCAAATGGTATGATGCACATGTGAAACATTTTTTAGAGAGTTTCTTAAAATTTTACACAGCAACAACAATCTTATCAAACCAGCTACAACCCAAAAGGAACCCACAAATTACAAGAGCTCTAGATAATAAAATGTCTGCCAAAAGAGCACACATAGCTCTGGCCATTTTTCGAAGATGATAGGGGTCTATAATCGCAAAATCCCACAAGAAAAATAAATATGGATTTACAACAATCTTTAAAATATTGTAAATCTTACATGCAATAACCATATGTATAAAATACAAAAAAAAAATTAACTAAAAGTTGATAATTTAGAGAAAATTAGTAAAATGAAAGGGCTGTTTAGCTGATGATTCTTGAATCTCTACCCTATATCCTATAGCCTAGGCAGGCTGGAATGTTTTCCTATGAGCTACTGCACTCACATAGTGAGAACAAATATTTGATGATGAAGTAAATTGCCTGAACATGTGTGAAGTACTGTGGAGGTAATGACAGTATTAGACATGTTAAATGGAAGAACAGGCTAGTTTACATATCAAATACCTCAAAGTTTCAAAACTTTGAAGTCTTTGGAAGAAGCAGTACTATAAACTTAGATTGCCAGGTTTCACTTTAATGATTCTTGCTGAACCTTTATTATAGGCTAGCCTATACTTTGCTTAGTCTGTTACCACAGGCTAGCCTATACTTTGCATAGCCTGACCTAACCTAGAACAATTTTATTTTACTCGACTCCAGAGTTCTCTTTAAAACTAAAGCTGAACACTTGTCTGTTAACTAATGCCTTAACTTTGCTTCAACAGAACTACAGTTTTGTCCATGTTGCCGATGCACGATAATGCGTTTTCATTAGCAGCTTGACCACTGTTTTCTCAGCTTCAGCTACAACTTGATGCTTAAATTTAGCAGTATATTTCCTTGCCGATCTTTTCTCCATAACGAATAAGAGTACAGGCAGTCCCCGGTAATCAGCAGGCTCGGCTATCAGCGATCCGGTTTTACAGAGCTTGTCTGGTGATGAAAATCGGCGATTTTTGGCTCCAACAGGCATCGATTTCCGCTTATCGGCGCCAATCCCAGCCGATAATCGGGGACTGCCTGTACTATAAAATCATTAAGATAATAAAACATTAGTTTATAGCTGAATGTATCGAGTCTCGAAAATGCAAGTTGTTCATCTAAGAAGGAAATACATGCAAAAATAAGAAACTCTTGTATGATGTATTATAAACCAGAACACTTCTTGGAACCTACACATCTTTTTTGGATCCATGATTTCATCATGTTCCGCAATGAAAGTAACTAATGAAACCCATTTCCTCAATAAAACTGCCTAGCCTCAAAGTGGTAAAACATTTTTATGTATCTGAGAAAATTTCAAACCACATATGAGTGAACATCATGAAGATTAATCCTGCTCATTGTTTGACTTTATCATTTTTATTCCTTCACTAAATCCAAGTCAAGCAAACCTGTACTGGATATTTCCTTAATCTCTGAGAGATTGACAAGATTAACTAAATCTGTCTTTTGCAAACCTGTATTGGATATTTCCTTAACCTCTGAGAGATTGACAAGAGTAACTAAATCTGTCTTTTGGTCTCAAAAAGCCACTACATAAACCCACCACTTACTATGAAGCTTCAAATACACAAAGTTTAGTGATCAGGTTTTAATATTAACCAAAAGCTACAGATAAAACAAAAACGTACAAACTTTCAAATACTTACAAAAATATTGAATTAAAGTTTCCTTCTCTTTCAACAAAGTTCAGAACGTGTTCCAACATTTTTGTGCCTATCCCTAGCCGTCGATACGGAGCTAAACAGCCTAATGTCATTATGTACAGTCGCCGTTGTCCATCCAACACATCTACACGACAACACACTCCGCCAACGACCATATCATTGTAGTATGCTGCAGATATTAAAGGCTAGTTATCAAACAGCAACATGACCATGAAATACAGATTCAAATGACACTTTTTTGATTGCAAGAAAAAATCTTTGGCAACAGTTTTATGTACAGATAATAAAAGAGGAAACCCTGGAAAAATGTACACACGTTAGTGATATTCTTGTACCCTGTATCAAATGCAGTCTTTATAAAAGCTTTTCCTGTTAACTCAGAAATTCTTAGCAGATATGAGATAATCTCTATAAAAAATTATTGAAATTGTAAAATACAAAATAAAATAGACTTTTACATCAAGTTTTATCCATATGATTTTCTTGAACATGCAACTACATACTGTATATATCTTGAACTGACAAAAGCTTAAATACTGCGCAGTACAATTCTTTTTTGGACATCTGTATTTTAAACTTGAGAAAAAAAAAGAAGAAGAAATTTGCATAATACTGTCTACACAAACATTTCTCAAGCCTCTGAAGGAGGGGTACATTTCCATAAAATAAAACCAAGATTTTATGACTACTTTCACATCAAATTCAGATAATGTATAAACGAAGGATACATCGTCTTACCTAATTTTGCTAATTCTCCGGCTTCAAGCACATCTTTGTAAAATTTGTCGTTATAGCTAACAGGAAATACCACTTGATTCAGGAGCTTCAGCTGCTTAATGTTATGGGGAGTGACATCCCCAAGCTCAATGCGTGCCCTGAAAGAATAAAACAGTGCTTTTATACTAGGAAGCAAACTTCACCAGACCCATTAAATATATTACCTTATTTTCATGTATACATAGTTCCAGTTATACCAAACCTCATTCTTCTATGACCAAATGGATACAACAAAAAAACATCTATTAAGTAAGCTCAGTGCTGTGAGAAATTACTGCCTCACCCTCACTTTCCATGCAATAGAAGATTCAGAGCTAACGTAAGTGGGAGGGAAGCAGGCATTAAATCTACGAGTAATAGCTTTCGATTAGTGTTTCTCAATCTTCTTGACTTCAGGGAACACTTGTAGAGTAATTAAAACTCTGGGATGCGCTTTGGATTTCAATAAGATAAAATTAGCCATAAAATTGCAAAATAGGCAAATAATAAAGCAGTTCTTGAAATAACCATTTATTTTTAAGACATTACAATATGTTTTATATTTAGAAATGCGTGTGTGGAACCTGTGCATGTTGTGGTTTGGCAATTTTTTTAATATCCGGCTTATATGTGATAAGCATACTCTCATTTCCATCTGATATTGGATCTATTTTTACTTTTAATGTTGGTAAGTGCAAAAATTCTAATTAATAGAGGTATGATGCAGTAAACTCCAATAAAATATTCAGTGCTTTAAAGAGCTACTGAAGGATATTCTTCTTTGATGAAATCCAAAATTGAAAGGGCATCTCTTTATGTTTGATTTGTAAGCCACGATCAGCAGATATGGTGGCCAGCTCTTCTACTTCTGTTAATGACAAACCAATGTCATCAGACGAAACATCGATAAAAAGGACCTGAGAATCCAAACGTAATGCTGACTGTTTATGGATGGAAAATACTAGCCCAGCTCACTTTCCATATTGTTAAATGATCCACTATCAAAAGGGATTAAATCATTTAAATATCCTTTTCTAACCAAAGGAAACATTTCCAAACAGCCTAAACTTGCTTTCCTCTTCCAAATCATTAGCTTTTTCTGGAATGCTTTTATTTTGTCGGCCAATGAAAGGAGATTTTCATTCTCCTTTTGCATAGATATGTTCGGAGTATTTAAGTGTTGGAACATTTCAGTCAAATATTCCAACTCTGAGATCCAAAATTCACATTCACAAAGTTCACAGAAGTTATTTTTATTTTCTTTCTCCAAAAATGCAAGTTGTTCTTGTCGAAGTTCAAGTGCACAAAAGAATACCCTACCTCTTGATAACCACCTCACTTCTGTATGCAAAAGCAAGCACTTGTGTTGCAAATCCATACTTTCACGAAGTAGTTCACATATGCGAGCTTTTACTGGCCTTTTTTAATGAAATTTACCATTACTACAACTCGATCAAAAACTTCTTTCAATCTAGTGTCCAGCGTTCTTACCATTGGGACTTCTCTGCTCAAGAAGCAGGTGAGTTGTTATAATATTTGGATTTTGTCATTTTACAAAAGATACACAACCTTTAACAGATCCTGACACTGATGGAGCTAAATCAGTACAAATCCCGATGCACAAGTTTTCGGATAAATTCCATTTCTCAAAATAGTTATTCAAAACGGGAAAAATGTCTTCACCTTTAGTAGCGATAGTCAATTCTTTGCAACAAGGTAAGGAATATGATCTATGAAATGGTAAGGGGGGAGATAGAGGGGTGTCCCCTCGCCTGTTAGAATATAGTGTGTAACATGAGGTTACAGTAAATTTCTGTATTTCACTTTATGATGTTTAGGGCTCAGGCCAGATTAGCTGGAAGCGCAGGGCCAGGGGAAAGTCAAACCTCCCCACCAAGGTGGGGTGTCCTACATCAGGTTTGGTTAGGATGCATCCTTGAAGTTCACTCTGCTCTTCAGCCTATGATGCTCTAAGATGGGTTAGGTTCAAGTTCTGGGGATGGATCGGCTAGCAAAATAAGAACCTAACAGCTTAGGTCACTTGCCAAAGCTACAATTCTAATCTTTTTATATTTCTAGGTAATAAATCATGAAATTTGGGCTATAAAGCCAATCACTAGGGCTCTTTGAGCCAATTCGGAAAATAGTGAATAACAGAAAACAGTGAATAATGGGAGTTGGAGTGGTTAGCCAGCAATGAGATCCACACTATCAACCAGAATATTTAAAGCTTTTTATTTATGTTTGTGATTATATTTATGTCATTTCTTTATGTTTATGGTATTTATGTTTATGGTATGTTCTTACATTCATCCCCAAGGGCCTGGTCCCAAAAATGGTGAATATTTAGCATGTAAGGTGACGGTTACCGAAACCAGGGGTGCACAGTAGTAGCCTACAGATGATAGCCTGTGCATGAAATACATAATTTTTTGCAAATTATTATAATTTATCTGGATTTTTGCAAATTATTATAATTTATATGGACTCTGTACCTTTCTGATAAGTGTATCCCATACGAATTTGGTTTCCCAACCCATCAAAATCTAGTTTACCGATTACGGTCTCCCATAGCCTTGCAACAGGCTAAATATTGGTCATTAGGGTAAGGAAAGCTAAAAAATGAATGGTTTGAGCTTTCTAAGACAGCTTTGCCTGAACTTCGTAAGACACAGGACAGCCTGACCACTTAGAGAAGTACAGTAGCATATTTACGTAAGCTAAGACTTGCCCAAGACTGAAATGCAGGCTAGCTGAGTCTTGCCAAAGTAAGTACATGATAATGTCTGCTAATATGCATATTTCCCGTCAGTAATGCATTTTTAAATCGGCCAATAACCATTTATTCATAATGTCCGTCTTTCCTCAGAAGCCATGAAGGATACGGCATACCACAAGGCGGGTTTGCCCTTGCGATACCCTGGACTAACCTAAGCTAGATTGAGTCTCGCCCGGACTTTATTATTGACTTACGATGTAAATCCGTCCCGGACATAATTCTTAAAGCATCCAGCAACACTTAAAGCTAAAACAACCTCAACGAAAAGCAACAAAAGTAAATCAAATCTACAACCGACGTCGAGGACACACAAGAAGCTGCCCACCCTTCGCCCTTATAATTGACCTCTTTTAATTACCAACACCTGTCACATTTACGAGCAAATGCGATCAATAAACCCGCGGAGTAAAGTGGCGTGAAACAGCGGTGAAAAAGGGCGCACTTACTTCCTCATACTGAAAATTCGGCAGGTTTTAGCGAATCGACAGCAGACAAGGTGGGATCATAATACAGGGCGCAGCCATGATGTTTGGCTCGGTTCGTGACGTCACTTCCCTTGGAAACCACCAATCATAAAACTTTGGCGTCCTTAGCAACGTTCGATATGAACGCGATCGTCGTATATTTTCGTTTTTTTTTTCACTAATTGGTTTGTGTGGGTGGGATAGAAACCAGCGAGTAAAAGTATTAAAGAAGATAATTAGCAATTTTTATAACTTTCCCTTCATACTTATTAGCAGGAAATTAGAGATCTCTGCCATGTGCCGTCAGGATTCCCAGTTCATCAGGATGTCAGTTTCAAAATCTATAGTCTTTTTTGTTAACTTAATCATCGCTGCTATAGCTGAATTTGACCAGATTCTTATAAAGATTTAAGTTAGGTAATTTCACGTATTAACGTACTTTTCATTCTCGGGTGAATTTCGGTATTTTATGGACAAAGTCCTGCCTCGGTATTTTTTGCTACATTTTAACTTTTTGTCTATATGCATGCACAGACTATTCAATAATATCCGACAGAAGTAATATGTTTAACACTGACCTGCATTATACTAAAGATTTTTTTCCTTTATCTTGAAAGTTGGTCTTACTCGTGCAGCTTTTTACAATCTTTCTTTCCCTTTGGAAAAGAATCGACATCATCTGCTTTCTTGCCATTTTTTATTATCGCTTTTCTGTTGGAAGCTCCGGGGAATAAATGTTTACCATATATACACCAGGTTCAAAGCTGTCATTTTTTTTTATCACGGAAATTTTCAACCCAGATCGCAAGTACTTCATTTCTTCATTCCTGATATGATCGTTCTCTTTCTTATTTTTCTTTTCAACCAGACCATTATTTAACAAAAAAAATATTTCCTCGTATCTGAATCTGTATCTATTATCGTTATAGTACAATACCGTAGATTTTTTCAATATAGCTGAGTTTATCTTCCCAACTGACTGATGAGTTTTATTAAGCTGAAGTTTAGAAACTAAATTAGAGTTACCCAGCAGCAAGTTTCAGAATTTCTAGCGGCGTACAAGTGTATAAAAAAAAAGGTTAAAAACTTACAAAGACGCAAGTCTTCTGAAGGGACTGAAGAGGTTTCCAGGGCTGAAGAAGGAAGTGAGAATACTGGCCAAGTACCCTATGTCTGGCACATACTCCATGACATGTTTCACTACAGTGTGGACGCACCCCATGAAAGATGACTGAAGTAATAGTGTCACCATAGCAGCTCACTTTTCAGAATCGGGCGCATGTAGAGAAATCCACCTCAAGAAATCTTGATTTTTCTGTCAGTTGTGAATTTACTTCAGTCATCTGTCTTGGGATGCAACCACACTGCAAAAAAACACTTCATAATCACATGCGGCACTCCATTGCACACACTTGACAAACAGGTTGAATACAAGTCGACGACTTATAGGTAGTCCTAACCAGTGCTTTTCGTACGTTATCCAGCATTTGCCAAAGATTCGTTCTCCACAGCGGTCCTTGACTTTCCCAGCCAGTTTGTGATATGTATGAACAGTCAAAATTATTATTGATTCTATGAAGTCAATACTTTTGAAATTTACGGGAAAACTTTGTACAGCTATTGAACGTTGTAACCGAAAACAACTTTTCATTTTCGTTAATGAATATTAAAGCAAACAGGGAAATTTAATAGCAGTTACATTCGTGAATGTATACATGAGTTTCTCGAGCAAAACTGGTCATATAGTACTCAGGAACTCAAACCTCTGATGTATAAATAACAGTTCGATGACATAGTTTTTAAAAAGAGGAACGCGTTTTTCCATTTATATCAGTGCTCAACATAAAAACATGAACTGTACGATGGAAAAATAGACAACTAAGCTTATATATTCATTCAGCCTAATAACAGAAAAAATACTCTGCAATAAACACCTCTCTATACAAACGCAAACTTACGTGACACTTGACGTCAATTTTCTCGTTATAAAAATGACGAACCTAATATCATCACAAAGCTCGTTCATCAGTCTTTCAATTTTTCCTGAAATGTATAATATTTCATAAAGAAGTAGGATTTTTATGCTCATTTTGATTCTGGTGGTTTCCAACAGTGATATGTTTTATAGTAATGTGCGAAAATTCTTGTATGACAAGCATCATTAACCAGAACGAAAGAGCGGTACAGAGGGAAATGGAGTATACTAAAGGTTCCCTTTTATCTGCAAGAACAGCGACAAATCATTTGTAAACAGTACCGAGGGATCTAATATTCAATCGTACCTAACATGCACTGGCCTTAGATTACCAGTTTAAAACTATTTTGAAATTAAATCGTACATCAGTTGTTAAAAAAAGATTACCTATAGTGACCTGTGTTTATCGTCTGTTGACCAATTTGAATGTTCCAATGCTCCTTGGACTGTAAAAGATATTGTTTAAAAAAAATGGGCTAAGTTAAGGCAACAAGCGTTCTTGATTCCTTGTCAAAGACAGTTTGGTTCAACAGCTACAGGTAAGAATAGGTTCCGTTGGACACGCGGTCTTTAAAGAAGTGGTGAAAGGTATCTTTCCTAGAGTGTGACTCCCAAGGGTTTTAACCCTTATGTTATCCACCTCTGCGGCGTGTTTAGTACAAGCCCGTTGGGGATTACCGTCAAAACATAAGCAAAAGACTGTAAATATCATAAAGATAATGATCCCCAAGAAATATTAGTCCTAGATAACGACCCTCGAAAACCCTATCTAGCAAAGATCCGTAAGGTTCTGCGTAGTTATAACAGCATTAATATTAATATTAGATTTTCTTTAACGACAGACAACTGATATGACCTAATTGTCCCATTCATGCGAAAACTGCTTTGTCATTTGACACAGCGTTGCCTCTCTTCTTCTTTTGATCTTGAAAGTAATCCTTCCTCCCATATGACAGGTGTTAACCTCTTTTTCTTTTCGCCTGTGGATATTTGACTGATAATTCTTTGGGCTATCCTAATACCAATGCCACTCACTGAATGCTTTGCTTTCAGAATCTTTGTTTTTCAAGAAATGATCTCATATATCTTCTTCCTCTTTATTCATGTGGAAAACCAGCTTTCCTTTTTTAATGGATGAATTCCAAAGGGGGAACACCAGCGTAAAATACGGTAAGGGAGATATAAAAGGAATCAGAGTTGAGTAGAAAAGTGTAGATAGACTACAACCACATCCGGATTTTACCAAGTGTAACCTGTCTCTTCCCTTTCTAGAAGTTATTTTTACATACATTGCTTTAGCTTCTTGTTAACGTTTTACGTTTTTAAGGATCTATTTGACCAGGGCATATTCGTGCCAACATAAACATATGATTGGAAAATAGGATCACTCATGAAAATGTTGTATGTGGTAATTGATCGAGCACCACTTTTGATGCAGAACAGATCATAAAGAATGATTCAAGAAAAGAAGACACGATTATTAATTTGGTACATGGATCGATAAGGACTGGTTTGATTAACTGACTGTCAGTTATAGACAGTAAACTAGACATACTGTGTAAACTAAAATTTAAATGAAACGTCTCTGAGGGCAGAATTTCAGTTAGTTAGTTACAAAGAACTACCTGAATTTCTAATCTTTCTTTGCTATTTGAGTTAACGTTCTCATCGGCAGCTAGCATTCTTTGTACATAAAATCCCACATTCAGAAATACGAAATACATTTTCAGTTAATATAATTATTTATGTGGATAGAAATTAAGTAATTTATTTATAATTTATGTTAAAAAATGTTGTTATTAATATTATAAATATATTTTTAAATCCGAGTTAAGCTGAACCATACCAACCTAAACTCGTGGGTTCCGCTGACTTCAGTCAGCGCCATCATGTGATTGAATGACGTCACAGAAAAAGTAGTGACGTCACATTCCAATATCTCCTTTATTACGAATATTTAAAATACAATATCTTGTATTTAAGACCAATAAAATATTACAAGACTATTAAAACGCTAATTTTATTTAAACATTTCCGTTTAAATCGTCCAGAATCTTTGTATACATTGGACGGGGAATCGAGCCTCCGTCACAAGACAGCTGTTCGGCAAAATCGAAGACCAGAAGCTGTCAAGTTGTTGTGATTGTTATAACCTTTCGTGTGTTTTGTGTTCCCCGTCAAAATGGTGAGAAAGGTTGCCTCTTTCATGAAGTATTTCATCTAGTTTGGTCTTTAATTAGTGTCTGTTTGCGTTACGGTGAAATAATGGTCATTAATTGGTCCTCGAAGTTGTAACCTAGTGGGCTATTTTGATTGGGTGCCTGGGCCAAAGGCAACCCGATTACGTTAGGGTTTTTTTATTGTTATAATGAGAGGTCTAATTCATTAAATTAAATGTATATGGCGAGGTATTTAAGTATATGTGGCGACTCGTTTAGCCGTGGTAAGATTTTGGGTGTAGGATTTATCAGAAACTCTCGTGGACGGGTCCCGGTGAGACCTTAATTGTTCGAGTTATTATTATAGATTTAGATTTAATTTTGAAGTTTACCTCATTAGGTTGGATTAGAATTACTTTAAATTGACATAATTTCTGTTTTATTGAGTGTTAGGTTAGGTAGGTAGCCTAAGCAGTAAGGTATTCCTTAGTATCGCGGCCCAGGTTAGGATGGTGACTCGTGAGATTCCAATTATCATCCTAAAAGTCTTTATAGTTTTGAGAATGACGAGAGCAGACTGTTACTTTAATTCCAAACGGACGCTTAATCCAAGTTTCCAGCGCTCGGCGTTAGCCTACTTGGCGTATGGGGGTGTTTGGAAGAGGGGGGATAGGGGGAGATAGCCCCCCAGGCCAGGGCAGGTTATGGCGCCTCAAGTCAGGTTAGAAAGATAAGGTCTTGTTAGGTCATGAAATGTCGCTCTAGGAAGGGTCAAGTTTTTTCGGTCGTTCTCAACTGGCCCACAAAAATTTGTATCAAACTTAAGTCACTTTTACATATTCATTTTGCTTTCCATTTTTTAACACATTACATTTCAGTTATTCAGCTTCAGACTCACATCGAAACCAGCTTTGTACCTTGAAAAATAAATTTACAATGAGCATTGTAAAAACTGGTTAGTTTGCACTTTTCCACAGATGAATTTTGTGACCCCCTTCTCCTGAAATCTCAAAAGGGTTCGGCCAACCAGTGTGTAGCCTTATTAAATAATCCATAATTTGAGATTTACACAAGTTCTCATCTTGAATCTATGGTTGTGACTAAAGCATTGGGGGGGAAGACATTGAAAGGATATTTTACAGGTGTTTGAACAGATTACGAGCGCACACGGCTTTTTTTATATCGTTCGAGAGTCATATGATCCGAAACCTCATCGCTGATTTTGAAATTTTGTCAAACAAAATTTATATCCTAGCCCAAAAGCTACCAAAATGGTTTCTGCTCCTTTAGTGTGTGAGTATTTTTCATTGCAAGATGGATTTGGTTGCTGAAACTGTAAAAATTTGGTTGCTTGGAGGTAGGCAGGTGAATGCAGGAAACCCCCTCATCACCAGCCTCGAGCAAGCACTTTTATTTTGGCCACAGTCAAGCCAAGACCAGTCTTGCTGCGCTCAGACTGACCATCGAGTTGAAAATTTTGTTTTATTGTATGTATGGTGTGTGTGTGTGTTTAACTTAGATTTGAACAAGAATTGAGCAACAAAAGGTAGGTCATCTCAGGGGTGTGCTGGTTGGTCTTTTTCACGGTAGAGAGGTTTGGCATTGGTTTAGGGTGTCTGCCACAGGTAGGAATGATATGCGTTCTTGAGCATATTAGGGATCTTGAATCTTGTCCTCTGGTAAGGAACAAAGGACTGCCCCATGCTCTTTCTTCTGTACTGCATCATAGTTACGCGGATTGTGGACGAGGCCTCACATGCGACAGGCCATAGCTGTTCAGTACTTGAGTGCTGCAAAGACCTGTATGTGCTAGATTGTGTGGACCCATGGGCAAGGCCTGGTTTATCCAGAATTTCTGATGTATGCATACACAATTCCCAGATTATGCTCTAGCAGACAGCGTTCATACCTGATGATCTGTGCATGATAGTACATTAATTAAGTTCTTCGCTGGACTGGTCGATATTGTTCTCGGCTGACACTCTGCAGGGCCGGCGTTCGAATCTCCGGCCGGCCAGTGAAGAATTAGAGGAATTTATTTCTGGTGATAGAAATTAATTTCTCGGTGTAATGTGGTTCGGATCCCACAATAAGCTGTAGGTCCCGTTGTTAGGTAACCAATTGGTTCTTAGCCACGTAAAATAAGTCTAATCCTTCGGGCCAGCCCTAGGAGAGCTGTTAATCAGCTCAGTGGTCTGGTTAAACTAAGGTATACTTAATTTTAGTACCCTTTTCTTTACTGATGCATTGAAGGACGGGGCACACACCTGACGGGCTTGTGTGTGTCAGGTTTGTGGGTAAAGGATGAACCTCATCTATACATCAGCATTTTGGAAATGCAATCAGTGTTGCTAGCCCTACAAGTATTACAGGAAGATCTGATGGGTCACCCAGTTTTGATGACGAGCACAAACATTACTGTAGTGGCATATAACAAAAAACGAGAGGACTGTGTCCCTTCTCTATTGTCAGTTGGCAAGGGACTTGTACAAGTTGGTGGTTCGCCACAGGCAGTCCCCGGTTATCGGCGGGGGTTCTGTTCTGAGGGCGTGATGATTTTCGCGCTTTTTTGGCAAATTTCAGGCTTATCGGCAGCGAAAAGCGCCGTTTTCCGGTTATTGGTGCCTCTGTTAGGTATGTATCGGCACCAATACCCAATTATCAGTGCCGATAAGCGGAAATCGGCGATTTTCGTCGCTAGACGAGCCCCATAAAACCTGATCGCTGTTAACCGAGCCCTCCATTAACCGGGGACGGCCTGTAATCAGACTGAAGGATTGGGATCTTTCTTTTTAGGTTGAGTTATCCATGCTCATTAAGAGCTTTGGGCAGTCTTGTTCTCCTTAGGAACTTCATCCTCCATAGTAGGCTGTGAATCTTATCCATAGCTTAACTTGGGCATCATCCGAGCCTTTACAGGAAGCTTTGGACCAAGAGTTCACACTCAAGACTGTTTTTCTGTTAGCCTTTGCTTTGGCAAAGTGTATTGGGGAGATACATTGCTTAACCCATCTATTCTGACCCTCAGAGGGTTTGAGTTCCTTCCTGTTCTGGTTCGTTCCTGAGTTCATGGTGAAAACTCAGAACCCTTCAATCTCATATGAGAGATACCAGAGTTTCTTGATCCCCTCCCTCTTAGATTTTGTTGGTGGTAACCCAGGTGCTAGCCTTAAGGTACTTTTAAAATGACCTGTTGTCTTAGGCCGGGTGTCTGCAACATTTCATTAGTACTTATGAGCACAAGAAGTTGGTCAGGATAACTCTCTCTTTCTGGCTTTGTGTAGCACTCAAAAAATAACCATACGATTCCACAAGTAAAAACAACAGTTGTCTAGTTCAAGAGTGCTAGAGAATTTGGGTAAAGCAAATAATTTTAGAAGAGAATGCCAGATGGTGAGAAGTAATTTAGTGTGATAAGAGGGATGTTAATGGTTGAAATGAGACAAGAAAACTCTTGGGTGCAAAATTTTTTGTCTAAAAATGAAAAAAAAAAAAGGAGAGCTAAGAAGTCAAAACATACTTTTGATAAGTGGAAACCAACCAGTTTTTTAATGTAATTTTTCCCTAAGATTTTATCAAGAGCTTGCAAATATCATGCATATTTGATGCTATCCTAGGCAGTAGTCTCATTGGCTGTATGGTACTGGATATTGCATGATGTCTTGTTTAAGAATTTAATGTAGACTGTTTACAATATGTTTCATTTGGTTTGTTCTTAACCTTAAGCAGACAGAAATAATTCATACATATGGATAGACAAGTACAGTAATTGTTCTTTACAGATGTAGTACGTATATGTAGAATACCGTGCTTAACATAGCAAATTGCATTGACACTTGTTAATGGATGTTTGCAAAAAATTGCAGCGGGTCAAAGATCAAAGGATTCAGCACATTTATTGATTAGGCGTTGGGATGATTCACCTGTCAAGTTCAGTTGCATATTTATTGTCTATAATAGACTACCACTTTCATCTTATTTATTTGAATCCTCTGATATACAGTTAACTCTTTGAGATTTTTGGTATTTCATAATAGTATTTTAGAGGCAAATGGGTGAATGTGAGAATGTTCTAAAGTCTTGAGTAAATTTTACATAAAAATGAGTGAGCTTCATGCAAAATATGACATGTGCTGTGACATAGGGTACTCCCCAAAATACCTGTCAAAATGTTTCCACTTATTAGTCATCTTGATAAAGTAGGATACCACAGTTGAAATATTCTTAAGTGATACTTTTCAAGTATAATTGCACATTAAATAACAAAGTCACAGGAAGAATATTTAATATATACTGTATACCAGCAAGTATTGGACAATTAATGACACATTAGCAAAAGAGTTTTGACATACTGTCGTGGCATACTCTCACTGGACAAAATTACAATATAGTGCATTGCTTGTATTATTTTGTTACTACAGTTTAAGACAAAATCATTCCTGAAAAGTAAGGAACACGTGCGTTTTATGTATCTCAGCTTTGAGCACAAAAATAATGGAAAATATTTTATTTTTTCAACTCCACCACAGCCATGAGACACTGTTTAACTTGTCTTCCAAGGAATACTTTGGTTAGTATAATGTGAAGTAGAATCTGTCAGTCTGTAACAAGGCGTTATGTTAGTAATGTAGCCAGTCCAACAAGGGTTTTCAGATACATGGCTGGCTACTAAATTTAAACAAGCCCACAAATGTGGCTCTTCGGGGAATGAGTATTAAGGTTCCTCGTAGCATTCCTTCAGCTCCCAAGTGCATTGTTTTCTTCTGTTTATTTTTCCTTCACTCCTTATTTTCTGTGGTCCCTAATTATTGAGCAGTGTCACTTTTTAGTTGTACTTTGCTTCAATTTTCAACCTGTGTGAGAAAAAATCCATGGGTCTAGCCATGTGAGTCTAGAAGTGTGACATGGTGGTCTTGTTTAACTAATTTGTAATGGTAATAGAGAATCACATGGCTGTACTGACCACAGTTAATAGCGTAATTGATGTAGTGTGTCCATTGCATCATAAGCTACACAGGTGGAATGCCCAGATGAGATTTACAGGTATGGTACTGAATTGATTTTCTTCACCATCAGTGCACATAGTCTATGTGATGCCCGTGCTCTACTTTTTGTGTTGAAAGTTGCATTGTCTTCACCCATACTCTTACAGTGTAGTACTTTAATTTCAGACGCATCTCCAGATAGCATTAATGGCTTTACTTACTTGTTTGGGCCTACGAGATAAGTTAGTGGTCATGTGTTTTGATAACCGCACTCTTTACAATGTGGTACTCTATTTTCAGATGCATCTCCAGATAGCATTAATGGCTTTCGTACTTACTTGTTTAGGCCTACGAAATGAGTTAGTGGTCATGTGTTTTGATAACCCATTGGGTTAATGTTAATTCAAGGAGAATTTTTTATCTTTATTAACAGAGTAGGTTTAATTCACGACTTCCTTCAGTATAGAGCTCTGAAACTGTCATCTTGGCCATACCTGTGTATGTAGTCACCTCTGACTGACATTGCTGCAATTTTTAATTTTTTTTAATTACAGTATCGCTCTATTTTTGCCGCAATTTCGTTTTTTTTAATTATCGCTTTATATTTCAGGCAGGTGGAATGGACAGAGCTTCAAAGCTGCCAAGGATGCAGGATGTGGATAGCGAGAGTGAACTGGGCTTTGTGTTTGGTGTGTCAGGCCCTGGTACGTAGAGGATTTCGAATAATTTTTTTTTTTAGACTAGAAGATAAATTTGTTACAGTACATAGCAAAACATCCTCTGTAATGCTGTTGCTTGGCATCTTCCAAATGCATTGTAATTGTTACAGTGCAACTAGAATTTTCATCTTTGTCATTGTAAGTGTTGCTGCACAGTCATTATTAGTGTGAGTGTTTGGTAACACAACATTGTGTGTCATCACACGCTGCTGAAATATAATCTGATAAAGTAAAGATTATGTGATATGAGTAGGATAGTTCATTATGGTTTGTAATTAATTGAGATTGCTGATTTTAATCAGTTGTCACTAGAAGAATTTGAAGTACTGTACATTATTAGATTAACTCATTTGTCAGTAGTTGAAATGTTAACATTATTGGTGAAATCATTATGTCATTAAGATTTTGATTATGCCTAAACTGCTAAGGATTTTTCTTTGTTGTTTTCCAACAGAAAAACTTAAATGGAAAGTTATGTTAAAGAAGATGAATGTAATTTAGAGGCAGTAAAGAGAAAAGCTATATTTTTTCAGTTTTAGGAAATGTTTTTTGTAATCGTATACTGTATACAGTAGTGATTTTCAAGACAAACAATTTTTTGTTGCTTTTGATGTGTTAATGTGCTAAGGTGTATAGTATGAACCAGTGTTTATGGCACAACCTCTATTTCTAGTGAGTAATATTTCAAGAGCTGGTAACATTTTTTGGTAGCTAACCGCATTAAAAGGTATTGCAATTTGAAAGAAACTCGAAGCAAAGTTTTCATTTATATTTTGGAGTTAGATGTAATTAAAAAGATCATATATCTGGGTAAATTTGTAAGCTGTCGAGATATTACCCAATAAAAAGTTCATATTTTGGAAGATCATGTCCAGAATTCTTGATTTTATCTGTTTATCGTTGCATTCCCATTTGTCACTTCTTTATTACAGAAAGGTTATCTTTCGTGTAGTGTACCTCATAAAAAGTAACAAGCCTTGCTTTACAAAGGCAGTCTTCACCAGTCTTACCAGATTGAATGAGAATTTCCTTTTAAGGGGTTAGTATGATCAGTGCATCTCTTGCGGTGTGCTGTAGGTATTACTAAAGTGTGTTGGCAGTGCCCTCTTGTTTCCCTAGCTGCACCTACTATCGAGTCTTTTACTTTTATCTGTAATCTTCCCTGTAGGGGGGTAGTGCCGTCATTGCACCTCATGCGGTGCACTGTAGGCATTACGTAAGGTTCTTTGCAGTGTGCCTTTGGCTCCTGGCTACAACCCCTTTTGTTCCTGTAACTCTACTTCCTTTCATATTCTCTTTCTTTCATCTTACTTTCCATCCTCTCCTAACAGTTGATTCATATTGCAACTGCGAGGTTTTCCTCCTGTTACACCTTTCAAGCTTTTACTGTCAATTTCCGTTTCGGCGCTGAACGACCCGATTGGTCCGAGTGCTTGGTCTTTGGCCTAAATTCTGTATTCAGTTCAGTTCAGTTTATCTGTATTGTTGCTTGTTTTCGTCCATCTTTGTCAGTTTCACCTATAGATCCTTGTACTATGCTGTACTTCATCTCATATTTTCTGGATCTCTGTCCTGCTGTCCAACCACTCCACCTCTCCTTTTCGCTATGTTAAATACTCAGTTGCTGAGAGTGCTCTAGTGCTTGAGTTAACATATGCACTGGATTGGTATTCAGTGGTAAAAGGAAAAATAAAATGTAAAAGGTTCATCACTAGCTTCACTTTGTTTTCCATTTAGAAATGTGGTAATATTTCAAGATAAGAAGATGTAACAAAGTGCTGCAACACGCCTTAGCTTTCTGCAACAAAATGGCTTTCATTACTGTTGAACATAGTTGTTGTTTGAGTGATAACAATTGACCTCAAAACCTGCAAGCTGCAGTTTCAAACCTAATTGTTATAGCCAAGCAATGAGTTGAGTTTGCACATTCACACATCCATTATCACTGTGTGTAACCTGCAATAGAAAAAAAAATCTCTCAAGCTGCTGGTCAAGCCTTAAGAATAGACCACATTATATTTATAATGCAAGATTATTGTTGCTTACAGACACAGATACACAGTTTAATTAATGGTCACTGCTGTATACAGTAGAATGCCTTTATAACTGGCCAAAAATATCTATACTTAGCTCAGAAACTTGCTAAATAGCTAGAATGGGAGGTTGGTAACGCTGCAGAGATGGTAACCCTGTTTGTTACTGCCAGGCACTCATTGAAATTTATGCTATCTGATGTAAGAGGTTGCAAAAGCACTTATTCCTGTTCCGAAGTGAAACGGGATGGGTGGATAATATCTTTTCAGGCCAAATTTGAAAGTTATTCTAAAAAAATTAGTTAACATGTGGCTTCCTGAAAACAATATCATATAGGAAACTTAAATTTACTAATAGTAATCCATAAAGGGGTTAATACTGTACTGTCATTTATTCATCCATGTACAATACTAGTACAATATTGTATGATGTGAGGAAAATTTTTTATTTTGATTAGTCTGTTATGAAGAATTGCACTGTGATATGTTCAATAGCCCCATTTGCCTCCAACTTAGATATGTATTCAACATTTTTAAATTTGTTTGTTACAAATCTATCAGATTCCTTGGGTAAACACTTGCATTTGGAAGTTGCTTTTAATAACCAAAACATTGAACTACTGCTGTCAAATAATAATTTCACATAACGTTTTTTCTTTACAATATTTTAAGGTGTATAAACTTTTCGAATTTTTTAGGGCATTGGATTTTTTTTATGATTGTTTGAAATTTCAAGTACATAAATGGTTTAATCATGTTATTACAATTAGGAAGAACAGTTGAAATCCCAGTAGGGATGAAAGTACATAAATAGGATGAAGATCAGTAGGAAGGTCCAGAAAATAATGTAGGATGGGTATAGGTGAACACTTGGGTCAAATGAGATTTTGGGCAAAAAGTTTTTAGGACAGAAGAGAGTTGAGAAAACTTTTTGTGAGACATCTAACTCTGTAAGGATAAAGCCTGATGTAGGACATTAATTATAGTTGCACAGCAGTATTGTTTAATAATTAGTAATGATAATCATGCCAAGTTTAAGATATATTTTACCCGTTTTTTAAAAAAATCTTGCATCTTTTAGTAAATATATTTTCTCCACTTTTCATCTATCATTTAAGAACAAATCCTTAGGGTGAGCCTTTTGCGAGAATTGTCACTTGGTCGTCTCACTGAACTCCTTTGTAATACTATAACTCGTTTATTTTTAGTCATTGCATGCTTTTGAATGAAGGGGACTTTATGTAAATAATATTTTATTTATAAGCGTGTGAAGTTATTTGAACATTTCCATTTTTCAGTCGTAACCGCTAACAACATGAGTGGCTCTGCTATGTACGAGTTGGTACGTGTAGGTCATCAGGAACTGGTGGGAGAGATCATTAGGCTTGAGGGAGATCTAGCCACTATTCAGGCAAGTAGTTATGTTGTTTTGATACGTCATTGTACTCATGAAAAGGTGTAGAGTTGTCCCCGGTTTACGAAGGGTCTGGCTTATGACGTTCCGAGGTTGCGACGCTTTTCAAATATATTCATCAGAAATTATTTCCCGGTTTACAACACATGTTCTGGGATTACGACGCTTTTCAAATATATTCATCAGAGGTTATTTCCCGGTTTACGACGCATGTTCCGGGGTTACGACGCTTACGTCGCCAATCCGACGGAAGAAATATGGCTCCAAAACGACAGAATAATAAAAATTTGGAGAGTTTTTTTTGTGAAAAACTCAATAAAAATGCAGTTTATTTCGTTTTCAATGCACCAAAAGCATTAAAAGTATGGTTTTCTTTGGATTTTTGACGATTTTCGACAATTTTTCGGTTTACGACGATTTTTGGTTTACGACGCGGCGTAAGAACGGAACCCCCATCGTTAACCAGGGACTGCCTGCACAGTATATGCTAGAACTGACTGGGTTGGCAGATTTAATTGCAGACTTTAACCAATGCATACAATGAAATGTATATATAGTTATCAGTCATTATTGAGTAGCAAGTTTAGAAAACAAATTTTTAAGAATTGTTGACAGTTGTCAAGTACGTATCTAGTCAATGAATTTTGTAATTAAAAAAAGATCTAATATGCTGTATTTGTTAACATTGAAGCCCCATGAAAGTCAAGACTATTAACTCAGTGTTCAGTTTCAACTATTTTTTGATGACAGTGCTACATAGAATCCCATTACTTATTCAGTTACTGTATCTTTGACTTTTATATTTTATTGTTTATTTATTGAATATTGAAAATATACATTTCCAGTATTGTCATTGAACATTTGTTGCCAGATTACTGATTTTGAAATAAGTTTTATATGTCTTCCATCAAGATTACAAAATCACACACATTACAAAGGTCACATTGGTCATTTTGAAAAATTATTGTTCTTCTGTTTTAGGTATACGAGGACACATCTGGTGTCACAGTAGGTGATCCTGTATTGAAGACTGGCAAACCTCTGTCTGTAGAGCTTGGACCTGGTATTATGGGTAACATCTATGATGGTATCCAGCGTCCATTGCAAGAAATTGGAGAACTCACACAGTCAATTTACATCCCAAAGGGTATTTCTACTCCTGCTCTTACCCGCAGCAAACAGTGGGAATTCCACCCTCTTCCTGATGTCAAGGTAAGAAAATGGTCTTTTGTATAGGGTGTTACTGCTTTTATAAATAGCCCTTTCATTCTTTGTCACCCTCATGCATTTACACTACAGATAAGTTTAAATGATTTAAGCTCTACTAGATTTTCTTTAAATTAAGTGTTCTGCACCACTAAGGTGAAAGATGTCTTTTTTACCAATATCGCACTTCGTTGTTTGTGAGATTTGGAAGGCTTCATCTCCAAGGACATTACAGAGGACACTACTAGGAAGGATTGGTGCAGTTCTTCAGCTTTTAATTTATTTTTTACACCATTGGAGATCACTAATACATCTCTAGACAGTGGTACAGTAAACCCCCTGTCCAGTCTTCTTCACTTGCTGAGGCCTCGGCCTCGAAGAAGACTAGCACGTCTTCGGGATAGCCCTGTTCACGTACGTGTGAGCTTGCACGGTCGCGTGAGCTTGTGTGGTCGCTTGAGCGGATCCGACCTCCCCAGGACAGCCCCCGTGCACGTTTGTGTGAACGGGTATGCTCTCCTAGACCCATGCAGACATCGTTACTGTGGGTTGATGGCCGCTTACGGCCTTCCTCTCCTGTTGAGGCTTTGGCCTCTGGCAGGTCTATGAAGGATGGCTACGTCCCTCTCACCTGTCCCCTCAACTTCCTGGGGTTATACCGGGAGACATGAGTTGGACAGCCTCAGGCTCGAGGATGGGATCGTTCACCTTCCCGTCCCAGCCTGCCAGCTAGTGCTTACGTTCCCAGTTTGCTCTTAGGATTGGATCGGTTGTATGTTGAGTGGTGGAGAGGGGATCAGGGGGTTCTGATGAGGGTCTCTCTCCTGCCGAGAGAGTAGCCCGGGAGGACCGTGGCCTGGAAGGACTTAAGGGTCCTTTTCCTCAGGACATGAGCACCCCCAAACTATTGAGGACCTACATTGAGATCGAGAGACTGATTCGTTAGTATAATGATCTCGAGAAGAGACCATGGCTGCTCCCGTGGATCGTCCTTCTGCCCGCGAAGCCTTCTGGGGACTGTACAAGGAACCTAAAGCTTCGTTGGGCTTGCTGTGGTCTGATCTTGCTGAGCAGGTTCTGGAACAAGTCCGCATCTCTTTTATTCTCCTCCTCTTCCTGCGGGCAGAGGATTGGTTAGTGAGTTGTCATGTCCTGGAATGGGCTTGGTGCAGGTGAGTTATATTTCTGAGCACCCTTTCTATTATCTATTGTAATTTAGAGTACAGTAGGAGCAAGTCCTACCCCCTCTCTAGCAAGGGGAGGGAGGGGTTGACAACAAACAAACCTGTTGGTTATCTTTAGCTTTGTCTTCGACATAAAAGGTTCATCTAAACCTTTTTCAAATTGATGCTTCTCAAACCCATTGATTCAAAAGAGCCCAGGTGAGGCAGACCACCGGTCGGTTCAGAAGCTTACCGAGTATCCTCCCACCAATAAGTAAGTTTCCGTGTGCAAAGGCCGAGGGTTTGTATTCTTGTGGGAATAAATGACAGATTTTTAAAGTAATTTGTATATTTCCCTAACATACAAACCTGAGGTCTTTACATAAACTGCCCGCCTCAAGCCACCCCTCATTCGGATACCTGGGCCAGAAGGTAAGTGAATGTAATTCTTGATGGGAGGTTGGGACTTCCTTGTTAGAATTGAATGGCCGGTTTGCAGCTGCACTGAAGGTATTTCCATATGTACAGACCTCAAGTTTGTATGTTAGGAAAAATACAAATGGCTTTAAAAATTTGTCATATGTACCTTAAAAAATTGCAGTGTTATGACTTAATTCTTCATTGGTTCTAAACTTTTTTATATGGTCATTTGTTGTCTGCAGTTGTTTGATATGTTTGATAGGTTTTGTTAATTTTGTGTGTTGTTTTTGATACTAGTGCAATTGAGTGTTCTGCAGGGCTCCCTTTAGGCTGCAACTTTTATATTTATTTGTAAATTGTACTACTTACAGGTTGGAAGTCATATCACTGGAGGAGACTTGTTTGGTTTGGTACATGAAAACACCATCATTGACCACAAGATTCTTCTTCCCCCAAAAGCCCGTGGTACAGTTACATACATGGCTCCTGTTGGCAACTACACAGTCGATGAAACTGTGTTAGAAGTAGAATTTGATGGAGAAAAGAAGAAGTACACTATGATGCAGGTAACTTAATTTTTAACTTCTTAATCTCTCATATATTAAGTTCTGTCTAGATACTGAAATTGTAGGATATTTCCTAATAATTTGTAACCTGTAGGGAGTTCATGTATTAGATGATTTCAAGATGGTATTAGGAGGAATGTTATGTTGTAGTGCAGGGTGCTTTATGATGAGTTCAGTTTGTTGCAAAATAAATTAATGGCCAAATTAGCTCTTTAAACACAATTACCATACTTGCTGTTAGTGCTTCATATTGATTTGTGGTCATTGTGTATGTGTCAGCAGTTCATCATAGTATTTTTATAGTAACAGTGAAAAGTTCATTGTAACTGAAAATTTCGTCTGTGCAAAACTTTTATGTAATCCCATACTGTTGATAGCTAGGTTTTATGAGATTTGTAGCTGGAATCAAAATATTCCTCATCAAAAAAGTTCTGCAAAAGTTAGCTGGATGAATGAAAAGGCACTTTGTTATATCAAGGGGTCATGCTCAGAGATGATTTAAAGCTTATGCTTGTTGGAACACTGTTGAAGTTTTTTTGTTTTTTTACATCCTTCCATTTTAACATTAGTAGTCATATGTAACCAGTATGCCCAGGAAAATAATACTTTCAAGTTTCCCCTGACGTAGCAGTTGAATTTAAGCTTGGGTATAAAAACTTGTGTTAGGATAATTTGAAAATATATTTTCGTATGAGAGCAACTAGATATTGGGGTGGATGAGGACTTGAACAGGCATATTTCTTTTAAAGTGATGTCATGTACACAGTATTGATCTTCTCAAGATCTGCTTCATATTTAGAATTATTAGTGACCTTACCTTTGCAGTAATTTGTTGTATGATGTTATGGAGTTGAGAAATGGCTTTCATGTAATCTATATAATGTAAATAGCCAGCATTTTCACTTACTTTTTAAGTTTGATTTACAATAATCTTTCCTAAGGTATGGCCAGTCAGACAGCCCCGCCCAGTTAGTGAGAAACTTCATGCCAATCATCCGCTGTTGACCGGCCAACGTGTTTTGGATTCTCTCTTCCCCTGTGTCTTGGGAGGAACCACTGCTATTCCCGGTGCTTTTGGTTGTGGCAAAACTTGTATTTCTCAGGCCCTCTCCAAATACTCAAACTCTAATGTCATCATTTATGTCGGGTGTGGTGAGCGTGGAAATGAGATGGCTGAGGTGAGTTATAATTTTTGTAGATAATTTTTTTTTTTTTGATGGCTAAATAGCTTTGCGTATTTTTGAATAATAAATGCACTGTAGTCGTGTATTAGGTTTGTAATTCTTTATTTGCCATCATTTGGATTTATAGTAAAGATAATGTAACACTACTTGCCAGCTTGTATTTATCAGAATTAATAAGAAAATTGTTTCTTCTTCAATAGGTATTGAGAGATTTCCCAGAACTTCAGTTGGAGGTGGCTGGCAGAAAGGAGTCTATCATGAAACGTACATCTTTAGTAGCCAATACCTCAAACATGCCTGTAGCTGCTCGAGAAGCTTCCATTTACACTGGTATTACACTCTCCGAGTACTTCCGTGACATGGGTCTTCATGTATCCATGATGGCTGATTCAACCTCCCGTTGGGCAGAGGCTCTTCGAGAAATCTCAGGTCGTCTAGCTGAGATGCCTGCCGATTCTGGTTACCCAGCTTACTTGGGTGCTCGTTTAGCCTCATTTTACGAGAGAGCTGGACGTGTGAAGTGTTTGGGTAATCCAGAACGTGAGGGGTCTGTCACTATCGTAGGTGCTGTATCACCACCTGGTGGTGATTTCTCAGATCCTGTTACATCTGCTACTCTGGGTATTGTGCAGGTGTTCTGGGGTCTTGACAAGAAGTTGGCCCAAAGAAAACATTTCCCATCTGTGAACTGGCTTCAGTCATATTCAAAGTACATGAGAGCACTGGAAGACTACTATGACAGAAATTTCCCTGAATTTGTTACTTACAGGTAAGTTGAAATGTTAGTTATCAAACCTGTATGGAATGCAAGTGTAACAGTTCAGAGATCGTGAAGGGTGCATTCTATAGAAGCTCATTTGTTAGTAAGTCATTGAGGAAGTTACAAGTTATTTTAGAAGTTAATTTTGTTATACAGTACAATTGTATTTTTTATATATGTAAAGGACAGTCATCATTACATAATTTTTTTGTTCTTAATATATGCCCAAATGGACACCAATTTGCAGTTCTTCCCCTTAAGTTTGAATGCGAAGTGAATGTGCCAACATATAGCAGATTAATGAGGCAAATGCAATTTACCTGAATTTTGTAATTTTCATAAAGGATATATCTACTGGTTAGTGGTAATACACCTTACATAATGTGAGACTGATGGCATTTATTCTCTTTTCTCCAAAAAGAACCAAAGTGAAGGAAATTCTCCAGGAGGAAGATGACTTGGCAGAAATTGTGCAGCTGGTCGGTAAGGCTTCTTTATCTGACTCTGACAAAATCACTCTAGAAGTTGCCCGTATCATCAAAGACGACTTCCTTCAGCAGAACTCTTACACTCCATATGATCGTTTCTGTCCATTCTACAAGACTGTGGGGATGATGAAGAACATCATTGCATTCTACGACATGTCCAAACAGATTGTTAACCGCACAGCTCAGAGTGACAACAAGGTAAGTAGTGCAGTAGTTAATTTGTTGTTTCATCTGAGGGCATACAGTATTGGAAATCCTTCAGCCATGAAGAATCCTGTATGTCTTAGTTAATTAGAAGCAAAAACTTTTTCCAGTTTCATCATTTACCAAAATTTTTAAAAATTACAATTTGTGAATTTTTAACATTTTATTATCCATTTATATAGGTTAGATAATACTTAAATTGTGTCCATACATATGCATTATAGTTCTACATCAGTCTTCATTTAAAAATTTTTTCAGGAGTTGGAGACATTTGATAAATTTTTCCAGTAAGCTAAATATTGGTAGTCCATCTTCACCATCCAGTAGTTGAAAATTATATTCTGTCCTCATAAGTTAAATTATTATTCAACTCCTCAGTTATTATATATTCTAAGTTCTTACGCAAATTTTTTTTCTACGCATTTCTTATTTCTTCAATTGGTGATCTTGAATTTCAAGGTTTTGCCATATTTTGAGCCCCTGAGTATTGAAAATTTTGTTTGTTTGCATTTTTTAGAAATTCACAGCACATTGGGTTCTAACATGATTATGGTTCCTTTTACCAAGATTATGTAAAGATCAGTATTTATTTACATAGGTATTTCATGTCTGGAAGGAAAGTAATGGTTGGCAAGAAAAAGGAATATATTTGAATTTTTTTGGCTTTGGATGATACTGAGATTTTCAGCTTAACATGAGGCACGAGATGTAAGGAATTCTTCCCTGACCAAACACCTTGAGCCAATGTTTTGAGACTTCAGAATGTTAACTCAATTATCTGTTATGCAATACTTGTCTGGGATCACACTCAGATCATTTCTTTTGTAGTCGGCAGAGTACAGTACAGTCGATTCCCGCCTATTCGCGGTTCCGGATTCACGGATTTCTCTGTGGAACATATATACACATTATTCGTGGAAAATTCGCCGTAATTTTCATAGGGAGATATTCACAGATTACTGTACAGTACTTTCATGTCATTTTTGTGACAATGCACTTTTTGTGATAAAACTTAAAATATTCTGGTATAAGCATTTTTAGAAGGGTTTTAAGTATTCACAGGTTTGAGCTATTCACGGGGGTTAGTGGTGTGCATCCCCCGTGAATACCGGGGGTTGACTGTACTTACTTTCATGGTTTAAGGTACTATTTTTATCCAAATGCAGACTTAAATATCAGTGGATGCAAGGTAAACTTTATTGCTGTGTAAAAGCAGATTATGTAAGATAATCTACCCTCATTCATTGTAGATGTCAAACCATAAATCATGAGTCTTTGAAGTCATCTATAGTAAAATTTTAGGAAGGACTTTGTAAATTGGTTGAGAACCATAAATTTTGTGTTAGAACATTTTCATTTCCCGTTTATTTGGACATAGTGTGGAGTTACTTGGTGTGGGCAGCAAATGCATCTTTGGAAACAAGATCACCAATCTGTTCATAAGTTTGTTGAACAGTTAGCATCCACGAGTCATGAATCCCTATTTTGCAGGTAACATGGCAAATCATCCGTGACTCCATGGGCCAGATTTTGTATGAGCTTTCATCCATGAAATTCAAGGACACTTTCAAGGATGGAGAGGCAAAGGTCAAGAAAGACTTTGATGAAATATACGAAAACATCCAGCAAGCATTTAGGAACCTTGAGGACTAAAGGGTGTTCTGAATAAATTCTTTTTCAGTGTATAGTAAGTTCGCACATGCTCTTGCTGCTCCATGTTTGCGAGACCTGGTACCATAATTTATCTTTCAATTCCTAGAAGAATTGTTTGTTGTTAAATAACACGGTTGTCACTGGAGTATGTCTTTTGTGTGTCCAGGTGGCTGGAAAATAATTCTGCCACTGATTTCTTGTACAGTTTTAAAAGTCATGTGTTTGTGGTGACATTATTTTTGGGAGTTTCATAATTGTAAATTTTCTTTTTATGATGAAATTACCAGTGCAGTGAGGGATAAGTTTTGTACAGAACAATAAAAGGAGATACTAGATTCTCTGTGTAAATGTTAAGCACTTTGTATTTTATTTGTTGACTTAGTATTGTAATTTAAGTGAATGTTGGATTGAAATGCTTAGTAGATGTATAGATGTGAATAGATACTTAGTGTAGTGCCAGATGATAAGAGAGAGAAATTCACTGTCTGTGCACAAGGAACAAAAAAGTTGTTGGTGATATTACATTCCAAAACTTATATTTGAACAATTGTATATTTGTGAGTACATAGTGAATAAAGGAAATGGTAAAATTGCATGTTTTAATTTTTCTAGCCTTCAGGTCATTAATTGCTTTTATTTAAGGAGGGGGAAAGCAGGATAGTTGAGATTAGTTAACGCTGAAGTTGGACAGTGGAAATGAAAGAAAATTAAGACCGAAAACCTTGGGAGAGGATGAAAAGTGTGGGCTGAAAGGGTGGTACAAAGAACCTGCAGTTCTGTCTACGGTGTGCCATGTGAGGTACACTGTAAGCTGGCTCCTGTTACAGGATGTAGGGGCTATTAGAGATTCTTAGCAATATCTCTTCAATTTTTTTACCTTAAACATTTTATCAACTCTCCCAGGTCTTTCAACTTTTTGCCATTTTTTTAAGGACAACCTGTATAAACGTCTAGAATTGTGACTGTAGTCTCGTTAAGGTAATGTAATGATGATGTAGGACTTACCTGATGACTGAAGTTCACAGTTAAATTTCTTAATATTTTTTTGTATAATTTCTTCGAATGCCTAATAGAGAAATTTCCCTTGGTTTAGTATGCCATTTAAACTAACAGACTCCTTGTGCCTCTTTCAGTTTTAACTTGAACGGTTTTTGCCAGCAAAGGTCTTTGGAAATTGGAACTGTGTTTTCCCAGTGTAGTCGGCATAGTAAGTACTGAATTACTTTTGTACCTCTTTTAGGAAACCAGGTAAAATGTTGTGGAGATGGGTTTATAATCTTTATTTCCTTAGATTTATAAAAAAATTTCTTTAACTATCTCTGCCCATGTGTAGCAATTTTTTGCTTGAGTCAAGGTAAACATTGTGTTAAATGATCTTGCTTGATGTTTTAGTGCATTTATGTATTGATACTTTTCTTTGTTTTTCAAAATTGTTTTGAAACATTTCATGTATTCATTATTATAAGCATTTGATTTTTTAACTGATCTACAGTATAGTCGTTTTGATTGTTAATTTCTTATGTTTCAGATATTTCATAAGCATGTGTAGTATGTATGTTCTTACAAACCCATTAGTGGAGAAACAAATCCACTGTTATGTATGGGTACAAATGTGTTTAAAAACCCGTTAATCATAAAATATCCGTATTCCATGCAAAGCAGATCAGTTCACATCAATTTTAATGATCTTGCAGGGAGAAAAGTCCCACTGCACAGATACGGTCCTGGAGGGGAAGAAGCCATTCCTCCTTGTATAAGTAATTAAAAGTAGTGCTCCAGTTTCTGTGATCACTGCTGTTTATTGTGATTTGTCATTCATCACATTGCATTCACACATCTGTTCATTCATTTTACCTCGCACTACTGTATTGCACTAGTTGATTCCTTTGTGAGAGTACTCAATTTTTTGTGTCTGATTCATGTGATTCCTTTAAAGTCAGTATGTATTTTTTGTTGTACTGAAATTTTGCCCAGGGTTAATATGGGAGCTTTGTCAAGTAGATTTCATACGTGTCAAAAGATGTTTGTATACACATTAAATATTTGGCTGTTTTTATCCCTTTGCTGGATACCCATCCTTGCCTTGGATTGGATTGAGCTGCTTTTGCCCCTTCCTCAGGTGAGGTGGTCTTATCCCAAGGCCTTGTTTTTGTACTTAATAGCTAAGGTGGTCATCAACCTTTGGAAGTTTTCTCCTCTTCAGCTGTAGGACAATCTTTCAGTCCATCATTCATCCGGTCATTCCCTAGGATGGCATGCAGTTTTAAAACTATTGGATTCAGGTTTGGAGCTCTAGTGTAGCAGCCATATGTGATATTGGTGACTCCCAACAGCTGGTCTCTTTTCCCAGTGGAGAGGTTTGGCAGTAGCAGAGGAAGGCCAGTAGATATTCGCTGATTTCATTTGAGGTGGATTTTCTGCCCATCAGTACTGTCAAGTTTTTTTTTGGCTCCTTCCTCTTGGACTGGCATCTTGTTGAAAAGCATGACTAAATTTTGTTCTATTACATGTAGTCAATGTTAAATCTTTACATTATGAATCACACAAGCCTCTCCAGCCCCTTTTTCTACCACTGCAAATTGTACTGAAGTTCAATGGGGTGCTACTGAAAACAATTTGGTAATAAATTTCTTTATTATATAATTACTTGTATAAAAGCATGATTTAAACATATTACATGATAACATAGATATCTACATTATTTAGCAATATCACATTACAGTATAATACCAACATATTTGTCAGCCTGCTGCAGTTCAAATTCAAGACATGAGGCATGTATCTCAACAATATAATTCGTTTATTTCAATGCTTGAAAGTATAGTCTTTTCTACCCATACCTAAATATTCTTAATGGAAAACAATCATTCATTTACTCTATTAATGTAAGAAAACTTGTACTTTTCTTGTAGTTTTTTAATTTCCTATTAATTAAGAATTGTTCATACAGAAAGTAGATGGAAGGTCTAACACTGATGGAATTATCCAGCCAGAAACTAACCATGGGAAAACTTGTCTAGTTAGTCAAGGGTAACGGAGTTACAAGCAAATTTAACCTGACCAGAAAAGGTTAGCAAGGACCTGGTCGTTGAGGATCCTGGCAGTATGAACTCGTGTCATGATAAGTCAATCAATACAGACCTGTACCGTAGGGAGCAGTTTCAGCCATAGATGGCCAGGCCAAGAGAAAACTACTTGAAAAGTGTTGTGTGACCAAATGAAAGATATCAAGGAATTATTTAATGACTGATACAAGCTCGGCAGCAATTGGATAAATGGAGTTCCTAAGGGTCTGTTCACCTGATCATGATAAGAAAAACAAATCTATAAAGACACCACAAGCAAGTAGCAACCACAGTACTCGAAACAATTGCCTTGCTGCCTAAGTGAACCTTAAGATGCTCCACCTATTAGAAGGGTTCCAAAAAGGGGCAGTGGCTACTTCCCTAGACCACTACACTCGCAAAAAGCCAGACGAACAATGCTGCAACTGCTGAAAGGGTTCTGAAAGGAGGAAATTCCCTCAGGTTTAAATAAATTCACAAAGGCGATAATTTCCCTAATGATGTACCCTCTCAGACAGTGGAATGAATAACCAGACCAAGCATTCCAATCACTAAAAAGCTATTTGGGGTAGTTCAAAATTGTGGTCCACAAATCCACACATTTTAAATTAAATTTACTCGTAAATTCTCATAATCATGGTTATACTTTTGTACAACTGAGTGAAGCCCAGCTGGACACTGAAGGTTATTGTGCGCTAACATTCAAGTATACCATGATCTGCCCCATCACAATTGCATGGCTAGCCGCAATATGAGCCCTTTGCTGAAGTGCATGATTCCAGGATCATTCATGTGAACATCAGGAGTTCCAAATACTGTACACCAGGCACCACACGTAGTTTGCACACACATCATTCTAGCATTCTTGGATAACATACAATTGATAACCATAGTATGAACATCCCATATGTACACACAGTTCAGCACCGTGCAAACACTGAGCAAGAAGATAGTAGAGAGACTACCCCATGAATTGACCTTTAACCAACAGCTAACTTGTTACCAAGTTTGAACTACCGACTCGAGTTTGCGCTGAGGAATATTCCTATGTAAAATCAATTGTTTGCATTTCTGTACAAACAAAATGTTTCAAGCAATACAAACACATTCATTATAGAAATAATAAACTACGAGAAAGTACAGTAGTTTAAGGTTTACAATGTTCTATGTAAAATGTCACAAATTTTAGGAATTTGTAAACATGTACTTTAAAAATTTCCTTTAATTCTACAATGATTTACTAACAGTTTAGCTCAGTTGCCTAATTATTTACTAAATAATAACAATAACAATACTGTAATATTTATAGTCTAGAGTACTGGATACCTCTTGCCTTGAATGCCTGCATACAACTGACAAATTATGAATCAACATTTTAAAGCTCTTGAAACCATAAACTATGATGAGAATATAAAGTTTGATACAGATTTCCTCTATAAAGTTTAATACAAATTTCCTCAACACAGGAAGTAATGTTAGAGAAAACTAGCATTCCCCTCTCCATAATGGGTAAAAACAAGTTATGAGACCTTGGCAACTTGCTTTATCTAGAAACTTTACATTCATCCACAAAGATTAAATAAAAAAATGAAAGCGAGAAGGATTTTGCTAAGATTTCGTTCTACAAACAACTGTCAAATATTCAAAAGCACCTTTATGTATTGGCTACAGCTGTAATTTAATAATACAAGCAGTCCCGGGGTTACGTCAGGTTCGGGTTATGTCGTTCTGGACTTACGGTGCTTGCCTCACGGCGCCGTTAACCCCAATTTTTCGGCGCCGTTACCAAGACTTACGATGCTTAGGACGTGGTAAGTGCTTTTTATTCCTATTTTAATGATGATGCTTTGAGTAACGGCAATTTTCGGCCGACGGCGTGCCACCAGGGACAGAACACCTGCCGTAAACTGGGGACTGCTTAGTTATATAGACATTTTTCACATGCACAATGAATACATATATAGTTACAAAGTACAGTGTATTCAAAATATAAAAACCATGAAAATAGATCTCCTAACTCAACTATATGATGAATAAATTGCCATCCCAATGTTAACTGTACAATATATACACAAAATGAATTAATTTACCATGAAGGTTCTACGCCAAACAGAACATTTTTTACTTTTAACTGACTACAATGGAAATTTATCAATCTGGAGATTTACTACATATATTGTACCTGTTTCAAGAAGACAATACAGAAGTAGTGAGACAACTTTTTTGGCTTCGTTGTGAATATCCAGTGGATATGCAGGTCTAATGATACATTATTTGCAAAGAATACAATCGCTTCTTTTCAATGCACAGAACGAAGATCATATACACAGGAGCTTTCCATTTCACTGGCAACAACCAACGAAAGCACTGTAATGTTCAAAGAAGCCTGAGTAGTATAATAGGTTTCAAGAAATGTATTACTGAGTTAACTACTAAGTAAAACATTGGGATTAAATCTCCCAAGGTAAAACATTTTTGAACAAGACCAGAGGAGTGGTCAGCATAGCTACGAATGAAGATTAGGGGTACAAAGCATGCATTATCTTTGTTCATCAAACTTTGTAAACGATGTAGCAATGTCAATGGAATTGGGAAGGACTGAAATCCTACAATGTTGAGTTGTTAAAACTACTGTATTACTTTGAACACATTTGCATATGAAAGTTATTAATGTATTTGCAAAACTAACCCAACCTAAGTAAATATGGGGACTTGGAAAAGTTCAAACAAAACCTTCATCAACATAAAAACAGTCTGCATCAGCTAACTTCTTGAATAATATTGCTGTATATCAATATTTAAATAATGCAAAACCTGTAAAACTTCTGCCAATGAAAATCCTTAATGATACGATCACGGTAAAATGAAACTATCTCAGCACCTGACGAGAATGGAATGCAAAAAAGGAACTGGCAGGCATGGTAAATACAGAATCAAGCTAGCAAATAATCAGTTCAGGCATCTTTAATAAAATGATGCATTAGCACTTGATCCTCAGTAAAGGGGAGTACTAAAAGAAAATTATGTTGCATTATGGACAACTTAAATGAATAGGGCGATGTCATTTTACGAAAAGTAATGATATTCTCAGGGTTTATCTAAGAAATTTATTCTGCTGTGAAATATTTGAATGTATTTATAATTCTACATCGATAAAATTTAAACAAAACTGAACTAGTTTCACAAAAATTAAATTTAATCTGCGATATACTGCCACCTGACGTAAGACACTGAGAGGTGTCTAATACTTAACTGCATTTTTGTGGCTGGATTTACTTACTGATTTAAAAAAAATATATATGAACAATACATCTGAGACTACCGTACTTGAAATTTCAACCCTATTATAACATTCAGGTGCAGTACTACAGAAAATATCAGTGTCAGTGTTAACACAGGTTCAAAATATGGCTCCCCCCGAAATGGGGAGTCTTCCCTCCAGCTGACATCAACGAACACTTTTTAGTCTTCATCTTATTGTTCCCAAACCTTTCCCCCAAAACAACTGTAGATCCTACCCCTACAAAAGAGCAGTGACACTGTGGATTCACCAAGGGCCACATATACTTGGTTATGCCCTTCGACCTCCACTGTTCACACTACCTATTCATAGTAAAGTAAAAACCCTAAACAAAAGCAGAAGTGCCAACTTGGCAGTCAGCAGGAGTGCAGCAAGATCCCCTTATAAGATGATAGCCAAAGAATAAGTGCTCGGTGACAGCAGGTGAGTGAGGGTCTTCCCCACTCATCCTCCAACCATCAGTTACTACCTCATTACCCGGTGGCAATGACAGATTCCAGCTCGCACTGAGGAATACTCGTTCATTAAAGACGATGGTCTGTATTACAGTTGGAACAAATAACAAAATGACACTGAGATCTGAATTCAAGAGCAGATTTTTGTAATATTTTTGTGACTAAGATGCAATAGTTTTAATATGCTAATTAAATAAAAACTTTGTATGATAGTTATGTTATACTCCATTAAGCAGGAGCAAGACAAATGTTGCATTCTAAAGCTGTAATTGATCCCACTGCCTCTGAAAACCGTTTCACTTCTGAGACAAACTTTTGATGTAGAGTCATCTAATACCTCAAGAAGACCCAAACTCCTTCATCCACATCTCATACTTCTCCAGATCATCTTGGGAGACGGATTTGTTACATTTGAGAATGGCATCATGAAAATCTTCTTGGGTCACGGGAAGATCAAGCTCTTCCTTTGGTAAGGCACGAATTTCGTCTGGTGTCAAGCCAGCTATTTTACGCCTCATCGCCATCATAGATGCATCTCTGGGGAAGAAAAAAAAAAAAATTTAATATAAAAACAATGCAGTTACTTAAAATGGAACTTGGTGCTTGGAGGCAGTTCAAAACACAGGAAAAAACATTAAGAAAAAATGGCTAATGTATTGAAATACATAAAGGTTAAATTCTAATTTCTGCATGGTTGTCCAGAAATCATTAGACTTCATATACAATAACTGTAATTAATTCATAATGTGGATAGGTAAGTATACAGGTATTGTATCAGTGGCATCACTATGGTTGGGGGGGGGGAGAGCCCAGTTGAAATTCCCTTTGTAGCTAAACTTTAACCCTTTGGTGGTCAAAAGCAGGTATTCTCGCCCTACCAATCATGTCCTACGACAGTCGAAAGCGACCTTTGATCAACCACAACGTTTAAAAAACGCCACACTACATTTGATCCATTTTCATGCCATTGGAATGTTTTAGCTGAGGAAGTGTTTGAAATATTTTTAGTTTATTTACTTAATGTTATCAACTTATGTATGAAGTGACTGAAGCTATAGTCACAGTTTTGAATAAGTGCAATGCAATTTGCTACTGATGCTTGGAGTTAATTTCCTGGAGAGATGAAGAAGAGGGAATGGGATAGGTCGAAATTTCGAAGAGATTTTGGAGGGTCATAAGTCTTTTGTGTTATTGATGATATGCACTATTTCGATATATTTACATGACAAGGATATTATACTACCGTTGAACATTAAAACTTGATAACAGAAATTAGGCTAGTGTTGAACATAAGGCTGTGAGGAAATTTACATTACAGTATTTGACACATTTGCATACAGTAAGAGTTGAAAATTAACTGAAAATTATTGAGCTCTATACTATCATTTCAAATACAGGTTTACTAATTACTAATACTATTATTTTCCTTAATTCACACGACATACATTCAAGAATAGTATATTTTACTAATTACAGAATTGGTACGTTAGTTTTGAGTAATTTTCCTTGGGCCGCCAAAAATATCTTACGCCCCACCTAGGCCCCTAGCTGATGGAATGCCAGCTACGTCACTGTACTGTATACTCATTTACAATATCACAACTAACGCTAAATTTCATCAATGATGTGGTATAAATACATCTCAATGAAGGTTTATGTACTAATATATATAACAAATGCTCTATGAAAAATTTAATTAAATACAAATTCAAACCATAACTCTGCACAAGGTTAATAAAGGCAATAAGGAATGGTAGTAGGTAAAATGCCGTGGCTATCTTAACTTACTATTGAGCAGATATTAAGGATGCAATTTTCATACTACTGAATAACCCTTAGAGTTAACACTACTGAATAACCCATAATCCATGCAGTTCACACTACTAAGTAACCCATAACAATTAAAGACTTAGGCAGGTTGCATTAAAAAAAACTTAAATTCCAAAGATACTCTTCATGCCACGACACTAACCATTGTACCAGTGGACCAATGAATAACTTGCATCACAACTTGTGTTATGATGCTGTAATACTGAAATGAGTGAGTTGGCAAGGACACTGAAATGCAGTAGAGTACCAAATGGGATATATCAAACTTTTTATAGGTAGTGAACATTGGAACACTGATTTTCAGTATTTTAGCATCTTGGGTCTTCTTGGAAAATGTCATGAGGTCACAATTTAAAGTAACTCATTGACATACGAGCCATACTCAAAGAAAGCCCTTAAAGGTAAAATCTATCATTACAAGTAGAACATGCAATGTGCACTTTACTATAGAGGGAAGATAATCACAACACATTATCCCTCGATTATCTGCCGTTTCACATATACCACCAGGAATAACAAATAAATGATGGCATGAAACTGGAAATCACAATTATTATATGTAACTAGCCATGAGCCTATTAACTCTGTGAAGGACTCATTATTCCTATTACTGATCCATCAACATGACACAGAGAAACTGAAACATTACCCCGAATCTAAAACTATGGATATGCATTTGAATATACACTTACAGACATTCAGTATGTTTTCATACCTGCAAACATTAGTGATGTCAGCTCCTGAATAACCTTCCAGCATTGCTGATATTTCACCAAGATTCACAGAGTCATCTTGTTTCACTTCACGCAGATTAATGGCCAGCAATGCTTCCCTGCCTTCATCTGGAAAACAACAGTACAAGGCTTGCATTAATGTATGCTAGGATAGTCAGTGTTTTGAAAGCCTCAAAAGCAATTTTACTCCCTGTGTAAAATTGCAGATAAAGTATACCTATTTAGCATAATGCCAATCAGTATTTGATATACAACAATTTATAAGCACAGCTTTTAATTTTGAAAATCAGAATACATCTTTTTCTCGATGTCTGAAATTATTGTAGTATTACTGACCATGAAAAACTCATCAATAACAATCAACCATCTGTGATGATGCCTACACTTCTTAGAAAGTCAAATCTGATAAGAATTCTCATATACAGAAGTACACCGCTTATGTTTTTTATCTACAAAATATTATACAGTATTTTACATTTCCAAAGCATCATAAGGTTTGCATGGGAGATCTGTTCTGCAGTAAGAAGTGAAAATTAGAGCAAGATAAAGTTGAAAAAAAAAAAAGCAACATGTGTGATGACACCAAAAGAAATGGTTGACAATAAGAGGCAGGTAGCAATGCAATATGGGACTTTTAATACCATCTACAATGTGCCATTCCAGTTCAAATCACTCGCTAAGTGGCATCCCCATACAAGCAACAAAGTTTAATCCCCTGGTAACAATTTGCAGTTTTAATAAAATGCACCTTCTGGACCTTAGAAGACCCTAAAAATACTAAAAGCATAAAAATGTGAGGATGCTACCAATGTACTAGAGATATATAAACATTGCTACCTTAAATATTTTTGGTGTTTGAATAAATATATCACTACTAAGTCAAGATGAAATGCAATGAGCAGACTGCTATAATAAAAGCATAAAACTAGAATGCTAAAACTGAAAATGAATGAAACAAATTACCAAAAAGTACATTTAATAATGATCTAGGAAAAATGATTAGGGACATAAATGATATAAAGGAAGGTTTGAAAAGCTGAAATTGAAAACTACACTAGAAAAACATGAAAATTCTTAACAATAATTAACTATGCAGATGACTATCAAAAATGGTTCAGAACTTGGGAGCAAAAGTAAGGTTAACAATAACAATCTTACTAGAAAAACCTATCTTTTCAAGATACTGAAGCAAAGTAACTACAAGGCTAACTATGGTATTCATAATAAAGTACTTACGATTTGGAAGTGGAATGTAAATTCTCTTCTCCAATCTCCTCCTTAGTGCCTCATCAATATCCCAGGGGAAGTTAGTGGCAGCAAGTACCATTACCACCTTTGGCTCATCTGAGCTGTAAGTCAACAATGGTCAAGTTCAGCAAAATAAATCTACTTTGAATTTAACATGACAAATCAAAGGTGCTGGACTACAATGCCACAAGCATCACAAAGAAAAGGTTCATTCCACTCGGCAAAAGACAGGGAGAGTATTATCAATATTTTTCTTAAACTTTAATATTTTCAGCTGCCAGTTTGGATATTCAATCTATGTAAAGCTGCCAATTTTGATATTCAATCTATGTAGCGTGAACTTTATAGGGTTTTGTCCTACTTGTGTCATACTGTCTCATTCAAGATAAAAATGTTAATGAAGGAAGCTGGTAAAACTATAAACAAATACCTTTGTTGCTCGGTATTATATTTCTCAAGCACATTAACTCAAAAGTAAGGTGCACCAAAGGGCTTTCCTTTCATGATTTTCCCAGCGTTCACACTACGTTAATCTTCTCTGATCTGGCAAAAAATCAGCATTTATACTAAGTAAAAACTACTGTACTTACTCAGAAGACTGAAGACCATCCATCTGCATCAGCAACTCTGATTTAACACGTCTGGAAGCTTCGTGCTCTGATTCTGAGCCTCTTCTAGAGCACAGAGAATCTATTTCATCAACAAAAATAGTGCTTGGGGCATAAAACCTTGCCTGAAAACAAGAATTTACAATCATCACGGACTGTTTCTTGAAATTCCTTCACCACACTTCATTACTTCATCTCTATAACAATGTTACGGTAATTCATACTTGTCATATGGGAAGAAGTTACTTTTCTGAATTGTACATAAAAGCACTGTGAAATTCTGAACATCCAAATATCAGTTTTGTTTAACAATCAGGTATCTAGCATAAGCAATCTAGTAAAGAAACCACTCTATCCTGCGTCCGAAGAAGCAAAATACTATAGTCTAACCAATCTTTTGTGGCAACGCGAGGAGGGTAAGGGGTACAAAAGCCATGATGCCATGTTAAACAAGTGGGTGGATAGCTGGTTTTCTATGAAAATTAATTATAAAATCTGATAGATGGTCATAAGATAGATTATGCTGATGGAATTAAACCATTTATATTATTTAGCATTACCTCTTAAAAATTAAATAAAATGTAATTTAGAGGGATTTGGCACAAAGCGAGGTCAGTTTTCGGTGAATAATCCCATCTCATTTCTTAGCTTCCTGAATGTCAATTAAATCACTCTCTCTCTCTCTCTTTCTCTCATGTGATATGGTTAGTATTGTTCTGAAATTCAGCAGGAAACTGATTTTATCCAGTATACACTGTACTTATATTAAACAAGAAAGGGACAACCATGTTAATCTTCCTCTCTAGTTCTCTCACATTTATTCCTTGTTTTTTCTGTATGCTCATTCATTTCACGTGCATAGCATTTAACTTTAGTATTTTCTGCTTGATTAATTTTACAGATAAATGTGGAGAAGAAATATTATGGAACGAAAGAGACAAGATAGTATTTTTATTAAAGATCACCATACATCACCAAGCAGGATGCACAAAACAATGATTAAACTGTCCAGGAATCATGAATGCACGTAGACCTCGACTTAAAAGTGCTCAGCCTTCCCCACCACATGCTCTCATCATATCTTGTCAGATTTTTGCTTAAACAGGTAAGGGAGACTAAAGAAAAAAAAAAACATTACACATTTCTGTAAAAATTTTGGACCACTTACCATTTCAAAAAGAAGTCGGACAAGCTTTTCTGATTCTCCTCTATATTTTGATGTCAAAGTTGATGATGAAACATTGAAAAATGTTGTTCCACACTCAGTGGCCACGGCTTTTGCAAGCATAGTCTTACCAGTTCCTGGTGGTCCAACCATAAGAACTCCCTTCCATGGACGACGAATGCCCTTTGGAAAACAAACACATCTTCATTGAGTACATGGTAATAAAATAATATTCTAGTGGTTCTATGCTCTTCATACATTTCCGTAAAAGTTGTTTCTCAAAACTTCCTAAGAGTGCAACAAAAACCAGGATTTTAGTCAACATGGTTGCATCTAACAGCACAAGACTATTGAAACTAAGGTTATAGCTACAAAACAGCTTTGCATATAAACAAATTTCATGTATTACTCACTTATCCTTCAGTTATTCAGTTTCACTCACCCTGAAAAAGTCTGGCATTAACATGGGCAAAACAACAGCTTCTTCAAGGAGTCTCTTGGCCTCATGTAAGTCGGCTATGTCAGTCCATCTAATACTTGGATTCTTCTGAACTATGTCTCTTTCCAACATATCCACAAGATCCCGGTCATATCCACTGGGATCGAACTTCTTCTCCTCATCTTCATCGTTTCCTGAACGTCCTTCGCCTCCTTTATCCCCACCCTGGAAACAGAGTAGACACATAACGGGCATTAATATAAAATAAAATTACTTCAAGTTGGAGGCATTTTCATCATGTGTAAAAGCATAAATTTGATCTTATTCAGAAGAAAATGCAGAAACAAAACTTCTGAAAAATGTTGCAATATAAGTATGAAATAATCTGCAGACAATGTCCAAACTATGTACCTTGTCATCTTTCTTCTCAGAAGGCTCCTTTTTAAGTTTACGATCGGACGACTTGTCATCTCTTCCTCTACCTCCCTTGCTGTCCCCACCCTTCTTTGAACTAGTTGACTTGGTTCCCCTGCCAGAAGCAGCATTTTTCCCAGTGTCTTGCCTTCTAGGTCCCCTCGTAGGTTTGACCTGAGGTGCTGACCGGCTACAGTAGATACATGAATAAAATAATCATTATTATAAAGGATATAAAGGGTACCTGTGTTTAAGTATCATAAAGAGCTGCAATACACATCAAAATGAAAGACATATTAATGAGAGAGAGAGAGAGAGAGAGAGAATATATGTTTCCATTACTTGGGTTTAAAGTTTGAACTGCAGAAACAGTACTAAATGCATACATTAGTTACTTAGGCCAAGATAAAGTACAAGTAATTGTGATCAATATTTATATGTACTTGCCGTACAAAGAAAGCATTAAAACGCTTGAATAATACTGCATGTATAGCAATCATTACTCAAAAAATCCAAAACAGGAGTACAGTAATTGTTTTAAATTATAAATCTCTGTGGATTTTTTACATTTAATTAATTTTTTGCAGGTTTAGCCTGTATCAAAAACTATTACTAGTAATATATTTTTTATTTTCAACTAACATCAATTACATGAGGATTAATATACTGTATACAGTATTATCTTTCATGTAGTAATATTTTCTGTGTTAAATGTATTGCCCGCATACCGAGAATACTACAAAGTAGCTCCACTGAAAGTAGGGCTACTTTATCTGTACAATTTGTTGAAAGTTCTCAAATGACACAATTACTAACCATTACCAAAACTTCTAACCTTTAAACATATACGTCTTCAACATTTTTAAAATCTGGTTACTTTTAATTGAGAAAAGCAGCAGTACCTCAAACCTAGAGCAACAATCACCTAATCTGAGAATACAAAGTCTGATAAGTATTCAAGTACAGTACATGAAATGCCGTATTGCTCAATATCTGTAATATCTTAAGTTACAATTTCCGCTGAATGCTTTACCTGTGATCTGCCGATGTTGGAGAGGGCCAGACATCTGGATCTCGTGCAGGTGGTGGGCCAAAAACATCTGGGTCTCTTGTTGGTTCTTCAAAGGACGACATACGAAGAGACGTACCTACACATAAAAAAGATACCCAAAGAATTAGTATTTATTGTGCCTGTATTAGGTTTGATACTGACACCTCAGTCTGAGGTACTAAAGAAAACTGATATATGTTAGGTATGACCTACATTGGTACTGGTCATATGCTGGCTAGAATTCCCATCCTATTGGCCCCCTGACCCTTTTGCTTTGATATAGTCAGATGTATTAAACAGAAAAAAACAGTCTGACTAGATTCTTTGCATTTCTATGTATTCACATATGTACCACAAGTGTAGCTTAAGTAATCTTTACCTTAGTTAGAAAGGAGACCGGGGATATACAAGTTTCAACCTTTTAAAGAGTCTCATGAGGAAAAGTAGGTTTTAAGCATTGCTACCAGAACACCTTTATTATTAAAAGACCATATTTGTATTATCAAAACAAGGAAAGAGGAACATCTTTCAGCTGTTCACATAAAAACCCCCTTTTAACACAAATTTTTTATACAGTTTTGAACAAAATCTCTGGTGAAGTTCAAGAAATAATTAAAAGTAAATTTAGAAATCAGCGTCAAGTTTCAAAAGTTACTATGCTATGATGTACTATTTCAAGTTTATCTCTCAAACTACAAGAAGTTTCCGATGTGAAAATAATAAGATAAGTGTGGCAGGAGACATAGATAGTAACATTCATGCATGCTCAGGAGCAGTTACTGTTCAAAATTCCTAGAGTTGGGTGCTCAACCAAGATATTCGTCTTGAACATCCATCTTTAGTTTTTACGACCCCTAAGATTAACAGCAGTGTAACAATAATAATGGTAATAAAAATAATGGTAATAGATGATATTTGAGTGCAGTAAATGCAGGTAATAATACAGCAATTCACTGACATAAACCACAGAGTATTATGAAAAATAAAACCATTTTGTACTTACCAATAGGTCTATCTGCCATAGCATTGGGGTTGTCAGATTTGAACATGGATATAGTATTCATTAGCTCTTTCAGGTTTTCATATTCCAATGCCACTTGTTGCTGGACCTATTCAACAGTAAGAACATATGTAAGCAATGAGAATTAAAATTACTGATGTTAATAAATCCTGCCAACAATACTGAAAGTCTTCATTACAAAGATTAAACATTATCTCTGAAGGCAATAGTGTTACGGTGCTGAACCAGACTAAAACTATGGAATAATTGACAATAAATCAACACTGACAATTTACAATTGACATATCACTAAAAAACAATAACCCTATTATCATCAATGTAGAATCTCTGTAATAATGGATAAGGCTTAGTCAATCATAGCTTGCAACACTATACCAAAACAGAACTTTTATTAAACAGTGCACTACCTAATAAAAGTTCACTATAAATAAATTCTATTGTATTTAAAAAGCACATACATGTAAAATTGGCAATGAAAACTCAAGTCACCTAATATCTAAGAAAATACAGTACAGTGTAGTGAATATTACAAAAATATCAATGAATATTTCTCACACACAATGGTAACAATATAATCAGACACTATTGCACTTTTGTAGACAGAGGAGGATGAAAAAGATAAAAAATTAATAAAAAATCTGGAGAGCCCTCATGATATTTATGCTTCGGCCAGACATGACTACAAGAACAGTTAAAGTGAAGCAAGTGATACAAGGGGGCCCCTCCTAGTGAATGGAAGCCCCAAAGTAATGATAATTACTTAGCTCGTTTTATAAAGGTAATCGATATTTTATAATCAGTGGCTGAAAGTTAACTGTAAGAAAGAATTAAGCTATTTCTCTATCTGATTTTATTTCTTCAGTATATTTTACTTATTTTGTTCCTTTAAACCAGGAATTACTTCAATTTCTTTAATTCACAAAGATATGAAGTCCTTAAAATTCAAACCTTGCCATACTTAGGACTGATGTACACTAAGAAACATATATCCATCAGCTACAAATTTCATTTTGCTTTCTTTCTAAATTTTATTTCAGCTTGCGCATGCAACTACAACTGTTTGATGACACAAGAAATTCATACTAGTACCATATGTCGGCGTAACATGTCAATGAAAAATCAAGTGCCATAGCTCCAGAAAATGTGCAAGTTCGTATGTTGATACAGTATACATTACAATTTAGCAAATTAACCTAGAATTCAAACTGTTGACCTACTTTCACCAGTTTTTGTATAATGGACTGAAATCACCATTTCATGGATGCACTACAAGATATATTTTCAGCAACAACGTCATCAAGACCTATGTTTTGTATACAGTCTTTTACTGTAATTTAATTTAAAGTTAAAAGATCTATTCAAATCTTGCTTCTTCCATGAATTCTATTTCCTCACATAAATTCTCATATAATATGGCTGCATTTACACTTTCACAAAAGTGATGTACTTTTCCTTTAGTAAAATGAAAACAGAGAAATGTCATTATTAGTCAATGTTATTGACAACAGAATACAGATGATAAAAAACAAGGAAGGTAGCTTGTTTAGTTATGTGGCAAAACCATCACAAAAAAAGCTCTGGTCTCCTAAAACTTGCCTCAACACAAAATACATGAAAGCAGATGCCTTACATGAGCTACAAATTTCTGATTTTCAAAGTACTGTACAATAAAATGCAACTTTAAGAGACAATGATAAATGAAGATACACATCACGTCCTAATTTTCGTAGCCAATTCATACCTGTTGCCATTTTATCTTGCGGTTAGGTTCTTGGATTGAAGCTAAAAGACGGTGGATCTGCTGAACCACACCCTGATAGTATACAGCCGCAGTTTCATATTGGCTTGTCAAGGCCATTTCTCTGGCGAGACGCATGTTCTCACTGATGTCTTGCACATTTACCATCATGACAAACTTACTGAAATAAAAAAACAAATATTGAAAATGCACAGCCAATATACCTTGAAAAACGAAAACATTTACTTTGAAATGACTGCACTACCTTTAAGCATGAACTATTATAGTAAACATGCTCAAAACAAATGCAAGAGAAATTTTCAAAAATGCTTTAGGGCAATGTAAATATAAAACAAACAAGCATGAATACAGTACTTATATTCTTTCAAAATTTAGCACTTTTCCTTGTCTTTTATAGGGGAAACTTAGTCCTAAAATGAGAGGATCATCTAATGGGCTTAACATGCACTGTTCTGGAAATTTGAGAAACCTCTACCACAACATTAAGTCTGGACTTGTAGGTGCAAGACTGAAGGGTCTTTCAGAAACCCGCCAGAATTATCAGATTCCTAGTTAAGTGCATGAGCAAGGGAAAGCTGACTCCTGTAGACCGGTTCTGTGACATAATGTTACGAGAATGAGATTGTCACCTCAGCTGCTGATCAGCTGATTCTGCCTGCATGGAATCTGAAGGCAAAGGACCCTCATATCTCAATCTATCCTTTGCATATCAAGAAGGATACTTCCTCAGAGGAGAGAAAGACAATACACTAGCCCACCCTGGAGTGGTTTCAGAATTGCTGTCAAAACTTAGACCTAGTGGTGCTGTGCATAGAAAGACAAATTGAAAGACTGGAACAGATCATGACTAATCTGAATTATGGATGATTTTCCTTAAATCAACCATTTACACACACAGCACCAAACAAGCTGGTGAACTAGATCCAGTACTGTGTAATGGAAGGGTAGTGGTTGCAAACAAACATATTAAATTTACGAATGTTCTGTGCTCAATGTCAAATGGAAGACAGGATTTTCCCATTACCAGCTGCAATCCAGAGCGCAGAGTTAGGCTGGGATGTATTTCACATTTTTATTTATAGCACTCTACTGTAGATCAGGTCAGGTAGGACCTGGCAACCAACTTGCATTAGGTTAGGTTAGGGAAGGTACAGTCAGAATGCATAACTGTAATTGGCTTTGTGACAATATCTTTGTTTCTTATTATCCATTTTGGGATTACTACCAATTAGGAACAATCGTGTATTTTTTCCAAATATTTCTCTTGTGGTTTATACATTTCAGACCAATCCTATTTATGCACATCATTCATATTAGGTTTTCCCTTCCATAAAAGTTCCAATTTCTCTTTGGGGACAGCCTCCTATAATTGTTACATAGCCTATAGTCAAATGGGGAAACACATGAATGACTGGTGTGCACCAACAAAAAGTAATACTCAGAAATGCCTAAATTGTACAATAAGTAGTTATAAAATATATGGTTCATGTATTTAGCAAAAAACCAAGGTATAAAATTACTATATATTTATTTTTTTTATGTAGCCTAACCTAAACCACATAGCCAATCCTATCTGCAAACATAGGCTACGGTAACCTGGTCCACATTTACGCTTTCTGACCCGGTATACAATTAAGTAAAATAGGTAAGATTTTAATTTAAACCATTATTGCATGTGGACTTGAAAATATCCTCCCATGTGTTAATGTGTCCATTGAACATTTCTGACATTCATTTTGATGACAAATAAACTAAACGACCACACCTAACCTAACCTAAGGTAACAGATCCTTACCCTAGTGCATGAAATTAAATTGAAAACATTCCATAAACTTACCTCAACCGGAATAACTATCAATGGGATTAAGAGGTCAAACTTTACTTTAGTTGCGCAGCCTGATTCCTGCCAGTTGTCAACCGGGACAGGTCCCTCTTACATAAATAGAAATAACCTTTCCTATAATGCCAGGTCCTGACCTAACCAGACCTTACCTACCTAACCTAACTTAGGGCAACGTGCCCTGACCTGGTCCGGGGGGGGAAGGGGATGGACCCTCCTCAAAAATGTAGGTAACCTGTCCTGGTCGGCGACTGACGGGAAATCAGGCTGCGCAATTAAAGTAAAATTTTATTGATTAAGATCCTCATACTTAATTTATTCTGTGTTTCTCCCCCGCACAAAATTCCCGTTTTCCCACCGTGGTCCCCTAACTGTAGGATATAGGCTACGGGTGGAGGCCGCTACCTCTAGAAGCACTCCTTTGCTAATGAGATTATAAATCATGAGGAAAATTATATTTTCAACTCCAAAATGCAATAACGGTTTAAATTAAAACACTAATACCATCGTTATAGACGACAGGAAAAGCTGCTGGCCCTACGGTATGCCCCTAACCTACAGACCGTGGAATCCCTCCCCCGTTCAACCACGAAAAACTTAATTCACGTTAATAAAATACTTATAAACTATATACCACTGCATTTAGGTACCTTCAAACGACAAAGATACCTTTAGATACCCGAAAACAACGGTACGGTGAGGTACCAGGTACCGTAACGTCCTTCGGAAGCTGAAAGAACCGTTCCGCCACAAGAAGGTCATTCAAGCGTCCCACTTTCATTTTTGCTTTAAAAACGCTTCAAATTTCCTTTTAACCAAATGCAGAAGGTTAACTAAAGTAAAGTAAAATCAAAGTACGTATATCCTAGCTACTTACATATTACAGGTGACAGCAAACGTCCAAGAAAGGCGAAAAAAGAGGAAGAAGGGGGTGAATGAATGTCAACAACTTGACTCGTTCGGAAGGGAGCTTTTGTTATTGTCTTATTCTTCTTCTTCTTCTCCCATTCGACACGAAAGGAGAGCTTTGTGTGTCGAGTTATCTGACGAAAGTTATCAGTGCCGGATGTTATTGCTGTGGGGGTTCACCGGAAAGCTGTTTAATTACAGGGCCTTCCGAGAAATTGTAATAAAAACATTGCATTGTACTTGAACTGAATAGGCATTACAGTATCCACGTAAATCCTGATGGCGGATCGACCATAATCCATTTACATCAAGATTTAAGACAAGTGTTGAAAACTTTACACAGCTTTAGTATTCCACCATTCATGAAGGTCTACTTATTCGTTTGCTTGAGAAAATGCAATAAAAACACTGCATTGTACTTGCACCGAATAGGCATTACAGTATCCCCATAAATCCTGATGGCGGATCGACCATAATCCATTTACATCAAGATTTAAGACAAGTGCTGAAAACTTTACACAGCTTTAGTATTCCACCATTCATGGATATTTACTGTCTACTTATTCGTTTGCTTTTGAAACACAAAGAGACGATAGCTGACAAAATGAATTAGAAAAAGGAACCGTTTCCCCAAGGACATTCCTCTACAGATAAGAGTTATTAACTTATTACTGGGAATTTACTACAATTGATATCAGGTGGCTAGTAACGTTTTGTAATGTTTCTGGTTATATACTCCGTTATTACGCAATAGGGTGAACCCACGGTTTATTTCAGGAATAGTTCATTACAGAACAAAAAATTCACTTGCAGAAGTATCGTGGATAAGCCGAAAGACAGGGTAATTTTCGTGTATCTAGTTTTTGCCTCTACGTTTATAAATGAACTTGAGCAAATGAACGCATCTTTTCAAAACGTAGTTGCTGATCAGAGCAAATGATTCACTGATTTTAGTATCTTTTCTACATCATTAAGAAGCTGAGTATGCAAAGAAGACTTTGTGAATATATGTGGAATTACTGAAGAATCACACCTGAGAACTTCTCCACCTTATATATTTGCAATTTTCATGAATATTTTGCCATAACCTGTAAAAAATCGAAAATAACGACGCCAATAACGAACGAGGAGTTTTGTCAACTCTGGGTGTGTTTGTTTTGATAAAGTTACAGGTTAAACCATTCCTCGTCTCAAATGACAGTACGTTTTAAGTAGTGAAATTAGAAGGACTCACTTCGAATCTTCACCACGACAGAGAGGTAATACTAAAAATACACTGTTTTTACAGCATCTTCAAACGGTCACTTGGCTGCCATGAAATTTAGTGTTATTGATGGCCCACAGGTTTCCCGTAGTCTCTCTCCTTGCTTCTCTCTCTCTGTCAAAACTCTCTCCATTCTCTATCTTTCTGCATGGATGGTGACTCCTTGTAAGGTAATTATTTCAGGACATTTGGTATCAAGGGTGGTGACCCCGTGTAAGATCATTGTTTCAGGGCAATTGGTATCAACAGTCTCATCTTTGATTTCAACAGGACCCCAATATCAGATCATTCCTTGTGTGTGTGTGGGTGGGGGGGGGGGGGTAAGCTTTTAACCTAGACTGAAGCCAACGAGATTAAACACCTAGACTCATTTGGTATTGTTATCAGAGAGAGAAAGAGAGAGAGAGAGAGAGAGAGAGAGAGAGAGAGAGAGAGAGAGAGAGAGAGAGAGAGAGAGAGAGAGTTGTACAGTATAATCTCATAATCCCCTACACTCATAAGCTGCTTCTAAAACGCCACTGGTGAATAATAATGATTATAATTTTGTTTTATAAAATCTGAATGAAAAATTGTGCTTTGAAATTTTACTTTGATCGGAGATGGCCTGTATTTTCCTTTTCTCTGTCTGTCTGTATGTCTATTTGTCTGACTATATGTCTCCTGTGGGTGATAGCATCTTTTCAAGGCCATTTTTGTAAGCCATTGGAGTCATTAAACAAGTTCTTCCTTGTGGTCTGCTGAGAGAGAGAGTCTGATAAATGATTTCACTCTGCAGGAGTCATGACTGCCACTTAGAAGCCTAGTCCATTCTGGAATGCTCATCTGCTCTTTTTTTTCACTCATTTTCTCTTTTTATCTATTTTCTTCCCAGCTGCAACCCAAACCAATCGGCAGCCATGGTACATAATTCCCAAATTAGGTTTAATGAGTCTTATTAATTCTTAATGGGCCCCCATACTGTTTCATTCCTTTCCAGGTTCTAGGATCAAATGTGGGGTGCTCAGTTTGTGGGCAAACAGCAGTGGTAAAACAAATAATAGGATTTTTAAGTGCACAAGACCTGGGTCACCCATTGCCAGTCATCCTGGCACTCCAAGCACTACCCTAGCTCTGTGGCTCTGAGCCAACCAGTTACATCCCTTTTTCATCCTTCCCATTCCTACATGCACTGACCTTTCACCTTTGTCTCACCAAGTTCCAGAACATCCAGCTTTCTTTACTTAAATAAAACTTCATAATTTCTCCTCATATGCACTACACAAAGTCATATTTCTAACACCAGGATTGTAGCCTATTTCTCCTCTTTTTTTTTTAATTTCTAACCACAGGACTGTATTCTGTTTTTTCCCCCAATATCAATAAAATGAATGGTGCTGTAAACCCTATGCCCTGGATTTTGGTGACTTTTACATCAGACAGGGTGGAGAGCTTGATATAATCTTATTTTACTGCCTTCCAACGAAAGTGAAAGTAATTATTAACCATTGATCTTGAAGAGCAGAAACCCATCTGCCATTCAGGGGGCACTTCCCCCCCACTGGAGTAGTCCACAAAATTCTGGTGTGTTTATGCATGTTTGTAAAGTAATGATAGAGAGAAGATGATTTAAATAATATTTCGGCTCGTTTCGTTGCATTATTTAAGAACACGTCATGAATTCTTCTGTTATGTGGATTCGAGAATTTTAATTTTCCGCGTTCTCCCGTACATACCGTCCGCTTTGTTTGTTGCCAAAACGATGGTAGCTAAAATCCTCATAGATTGCTAGTTTTATAGTAAAAAACGATACAATTCTTAGTAGAATTAGTATATTATTAAATGTATTATCTACTTATAACTTATTCATAAGTAAAACAATTTCGACTGGGGATCTTGAAACAAAAAGACAATAGGACTTTTGCAAAAATGATCGGCTGACAAAGAATTGCAGACGATTTTATGACAGGGAAACAGACCTATAATAAAAATACGGTCAAAGGAGGACGCCATTGTAAGATACAGTACATATTTTTCTGTACATCACCACTATGGTAAAATTTCAGCTTTAATTTATCTTAGCTTATATCAAATATGTTCAAGTTACATAGTTTATAAAACTGCTCAGTTATCATTTTAAATGACAATTTTCTAGCCTTCTGTAACTTCCACTAACTATGTTCAATTGCTAATGAATCATTAGGTATTACATTAACAAAATCATACATAATTTTACATTTATTTGCAATTAAGAAGCCTGTCAACATGTTTATTATTATTATATTTTATATAAACGTTTTCTTTTCCCTAGCTCTGAATACCGTGTGGCCAAAGACTTAATCTAAAACTCTTTTATGAATATGATTTTTTCTCCAATATAAGGTTACTTCATTTCCCATGGGACGATTTCAGTGTTACTGTCTTCACTTTTAGTCCTGTTCCCCTTTTGGAATGTCTTCGAGATTGCATCACAAAACGACCTCACAAATGCGCCAAATTTCTTTCTAAGTCTTCTACTAAAATCTAAATTTTTTGGACTGAATGTTTACGGATATTTATTTATATATAATCTATTGTCAAACTTTGTCTATTTAGCAATTCTGAAATGTTACTTTGTGTTCTACTTTTAGTGCCAGGTCGAATTTTGAGATTCGTCTTCTATTCTTTTACCAAACATCTTTAGCAACACACCTTAAAGGTCTCTATTTTTTAAGCAAAATAAAGCATTGATAGTCTTTAATGATAATAAAATATAATAAAATTATTGTTAGAATTATATTATTCTTTATAAAACTCAAATTTAATATATTTATGTGAAAATATAAAAGTTTGAACAATAGATATTTCTTGGATAAGCGTGATTTAAGTTAGCTGCTAGTTAATGTTTTTCTTAAGATTTATTTATTAATATATAAGCTACAATAGTTAATTTTCAACCGCTGACATATAAAAATTAACTTTTAGATGTATAATTTATATTTATTTTAAAACATTAGCATATCTTATGGAAAATCAAAGGCCCCGTCTTTGGTGTAAACAAAAAAGTTGTCAGTTAGTAATTGTTGTTTATTTTTCTGTTTTATAATTACTCAAACTGTCAATAGATGTCTATAGCGTTGGCTACACACTTGCCAGGGGAAAATGGGACTAAAATATGAAAAGAAAATGGGACTAAAATAAAAAAAAAATTATGCAACATCTAAATGAATAGGATCATCACTATTAATTTTATGAAAATGAATCCAGAGTACATTTTTATTAAACCTTATTATTTTAGCATTCTCACTTTCTGTTATGTGACACATCAATGTAATTTTTTTCTCCATCTTAAGAAATTCGTTTGTTTCTGCTAAACAGACTTGGCAAAAGCCATCGTTAATGTCTAGATTTTTAGCAGAATCTAACTTGTTAGTGCTGTATATTTGTGAATACTTATTTAGATACGATGCAATGCCCCAGCATTTTTTGTTGTTAAACTGTTATCCACTTTAGCCTTGTGTCAATTTTGGGAATTCGTCTGCATCATTTTATACTGCACAAATTTAGGATACACAGGTTATAATTTCTAATTTTCAAGGTAAAAAATACAATTATTAACACTGAGTTATCGGCTTTAAGTATTTTCTTGTAAATCCATTTTTATATCTAGTAACAATGATTTTTTAGAAAAAAATATACATAGTACCGGTCATGACTCATGCAGCCATGATGTTTGTGAAGTTGTGAGTGCTTAGGGATTTCAGTTCAAGTTCCTTGCTGTGAAGCCATACATCCCGTTGATGTCGTAACATATCGATTACAAGACATCTTAGGTTTTTGGGAAAATCTTATGCCATCACATTTCCCATTGCTTTCCCTGACATATATCAAAATTAACTAGAAACGGCATGAAATAGTAAGAGGCGGGCATTATTGGAACCTGAAATGACTGAGTCTGACGGTCGCTCAGTAACTTCGCAGCCGTGATATATTTCAAGTGTTCTTCATTACACTGTAGTAAGTTGTACGTCCTGTCTTGGATTGTTATAAATCAATTCATAGTTTATAAAGTTAACATGCGAGAAGACTGAATTATAAAGAGGAAAGTGTATTGAAGCAGAATTATATACAGAAAAGTTTTGTTTATGGACTCAGAGGGCCACGAGCTTCCATAACCTTCAAGTGTCAGTACAGTAGTAGTTCAAAAGTGTGACCAGCAACCCGTGTTAATAAAATGATTTGCTGTAGTTTATGCCTTCTGTAAGTTTTATTACTTGAGTTAGCCAAAAAAGGAACAGAGGTGTCCCATTTAAAAGCTGTACTGTGGATTTATAGACTTAGATAAGGTTACAGAAGCTGTTAAGGGAGGTAGGGCTAATTTATACTATTCTAATTTACAGCGTCCTAAGTTAGGCTAGGTAGGGGATCCAGGGGGCTAAGCCCCCTGATTATGCAAGGACCCAGCCTCCTAGGTTAGGTTAAATTGGGGGCTCCAAGAGGTAAGCCCCCAGGCTAGGTAAGGACCCATCCTTCTGGGTTACGTTAGATTTGGGTGTGTTCAGGCCTCCTGGTGAGGTAAGGACTCGGCCCCTTAGGTTAGGGGAGGTTAAATCTATATATTTCACCCAATTTGCATTTTCCCCAACCTGAAAACCCCTGCTTTCCCACTGTGTGGTCCCCCTAATTGTAGGATATAGGATAAAGGGAGGTCTAGTATCTTAAACTCATTTGTCAACAAAATGGAAGCTCCAGAATGTTCAAATAACACAATAAAACATTGGAAAATCATATTTTCAACTTTGGAATGCAATAATGGTTTAAAGTAAAATGATTACTTTTTACTGTAATCGGACCAGTGATGACGTATGGTTCAGAAACAAGGGCATTAAGAAGGAAGGAGGATTTGGAGAAGAAGGATTTGGCAGAGAAAGATGCTTTTAGTCAAAATAATTGAAGAATATGCATCAAGGCAACTGACCCTTTGATTTAGTGATATGCTTTAGATGGGAATGAAGGAGGTAGCTAAGCTTCAGGTTGCCCTAATTCTGCCAAAATTAGGTATAAGTTATGTCAGAAACTGTACAGTGAAAATCTGTATTAGGCTAGCTAGCAATTTCCAAATATGTTTTAAGTGACCCCACGTGTTAAATTTTAGGCTACCATAAGTCATTATCCTACCTAGACTGTAGCCTATAGCCTTGAGTTCACAGGCAGTGGCCCAGGGATAAATGCATTCCATTATTAGTTTATTTTTAAATTTTATCAAGACTGAACTTATTACATAACCGAGATAGTTCAATTTCAGAATTTTAAATGAGGAAGCATTAAGTAGGCTACGGTAGGCTAGTCCTGGTTGATCACCCTTAAAGTAAATTTTGCAGAGTAGGCTAGCCTAGGGGTAACCTATCCAGATAGAAAAATATTCTAAATTTATGTTATTTCCAAACAGTTATTTATTGTAAGTTAAAATATTTATAGATACTGCCTTTTCTTATACGCAAGGAAATATATTCAAGAAATCATTACAGTAGCCTATGCTATGGGTCAGTCTGAGTTGATGGAATGTTTTACGGTATACTTGAACTGTTACGGGTATGGATGAGGCTTTCTCATGATGACATTTACAGAGGGGAAGCCGGCCTGATTTTGGTGTCCGTGGACATATTCAGTCACATAGTATTACTGGGTATACAGCCCTCAGAAAGTTTTTTGTCTACTTTTTTTCAAATTGACATGAGTATCGTGTACCTTATGTATGGAGGAGGTTGTGTTTATCAAAGTTTGTGCTTTTATAAGCTAGTGTACTTGGACTGGTTGAAACGTATTGAGTAGAGTTTGAGTAGAGTTAGACTACTTTTGTTCTTCATTATGATAAATGACAATGGTGTAATGCAGTAAGTTTTCTATAAAATCATATCTGAATAATCTGTGGTTAAACAGATATTTGGATGCAATGCCCTGTGGATAAATAGGTAACAGAAATGCACCAGCAGTTCACAAATCGAAAAGTGTTAGCAGTACAGCTTCAGTCATTTGACCCTGTGTTGACTGCATACTATTTTTGCAGTTACCATTCAAGACAGTAAATGATTTTAAATACTTAAAGTGCAAGATTCTTTGGGCTCTGCTAGTAGTGTGAAATTTGCCAAGAATATACCCCACACATCTCAGCTTTATACAAGGAGGTTCGTTACAAGTACTATACTAACCGTAAGCTAAACTTAGCTGCTGCCATGGTCCTGGATGATTTTACAATTGTTATCATAAACTACATCCGCATACCTAGTTTAAGCTGTTGGCTACTTTGATTCTGTATATTTCTTCCAATTTTGTTTTTATGGCGTATTGTTTCCTATAAATTGTACTATTTCAGCTGCTACAGCAACTAAATTTTGTAGTAATGGACACCTAAATGGAAAGTTCAAGTCAACGTTTTCAGCATACTACTGTATGCTGAAAATGTTAGGAACCATCGTTAAAATCCTATCAAATGTCATATGCATCTGTTAAGCATTATGTTTCCTCAGATACCTTTGCCAGTTAACCATTTTTAGACCCTTATGTTTTCTTAGAAACTGTCATAATGCGCACCTCCTTCGAAACTTTAGTCTTTAGCATGTTTTTTCAAAAGTAATTCATATAAAGGACACGATGATTAAATAAAATGATGCATCAAGTGCAGTGTCCCTTTTGCAATAAAGGAAAGTGAACTGTCATACATTATGACAGGGTATTACTAAAACATTATCTTGTCAGTGCATCAGATCAATGAAAAATTTCAAGAGGTTTGTGATTGTTTTGTTTTTAGATCTTCTGCATTATAAATGTTCTCAATTTTCCTTTCAGATGTGTAAATCTGCTGGAACGTACAGACATAAATGGCGGAAGGCAGCAGCGTTAAAACTTTTAGGTGGAATATGCAATTTGCGTTTGACTAAGTAATTCGAGTCTTCGGAAACTACAGGAACGCCGATGGGAGATGGTGAACAAAGCAACTTAATATCATATATTGTTGTTCGAACAGCGACTGTAGGATGCCCTATCATAAGTTTAAAGTTTTGTTCAAAATTTTTGTCAGTTTATTTTTGGATATATAAACACATTTCAAGTTTGGTTACAGAAGAGATAATATATATATTGTTGGAAGCTCATTTGAGTGTATTGTTGGATGTGCAGTAGTCTTCAGTCTGTGTGAAAATCTTTCATAGGTTTTAGAAATTACTCTTCAGCAGTTAGCAATACTGAATTACTCAGGAAAGTAAGACTGTACAAGTGTCTGTGTTAAGGAAGATGGGCAACTGGTTTAGTGTAATGTAGTAATAAATCACCCTGCTACTCAAATATCAACTTTTATATATATATGTAACTTACCAAGCAATTACATAGCTATTAGGTTCTACTTTACAGCAATTTTAGATTTGAAATTCGCGGTAGCGCTCTATTGTTTTGTTAAGTGCCCTGCCCACTTCTGGGGAAGTATATGTACAGCATAGCTGAAGAGCTCAGTTCGTTTCTGCTGCTCAACGAGCTAACATCGGTTGTTAAGCGGCTTTGTTTTTGATTGTTCACTGGGTGGTCTTGCTTATAGGCGAAGGATTTGGTGAAGTATTCTGTACTTTGGTAGCCTCTGTGCTAAATTTACTTAGCTGAGTTGGGCTTTTTATTAATTGTGATGTATTATGTCAGACAGTAGTGTTTCTAGTAACTGGTATTGTAGCAAGGACTGCAATATCAGGTTGACATCTTCTAAATACTTATGACTTACATTCTATTTGTTATCATTGCCGAGGACAACAAATTTGTTCTCCCGACTTGACATGTGAGGAGTGCCAAGACTTGGACGACGATAAATGGGAAATTTAACTTCTCATTTAGGCAAGTTAGAAAAAGCTAAACAGAGTTTAGACAAGTTAGAAAAAGCTAAACAGAGAAAGGCGGCTGCTAGAGCCAAGGCTAGGGCGTCAGCGTCTTCTTCACCTAAACCGGTACTTTTGACACCTGTGGCCGCTTTTATTCCTATTCCCAGTTCTCTTGTGTTCCCTTTTACTCCGTTACCTGGCTTCCATCCCTCTGAACCTAGTGCCATTGCCATTCTCGAAGCCGTGATTGACAAGAAATTTGACGCCTTAGTGGAGCTTCAGTGAGGACTGATTATTGTCCCATTAAAGTTGCTGAGAGGTTGTATGAAAAAATACTGTTTTTAGAATGATGTTTACATCCTTATTTTCAGTGAAAGGTGTCTTTATTTTATTTACTGTTTTGCTCTGTATATCAGTTGAAGCATATGCCCCCAAGAGACTAAGTGCTGAATGGTTTTATTAAAAGATCTAGGAGGTAAAATTTTTAAGCAAATCTTGTTAGTTAAAGAAATATAGAAGATTGCTCAGAGTTTGTCGAGCTTCTAATTTTTTTTTTTACTTGTGACTTGAATTTAATGTGTATGAGAGTACTTATCTCATCTGAATTTTTAGGAGAGTAAATTTTAAATTCTTTTACAGATACAAGTTGGTTGGCTGCTTGAGTGGAACAGATGTATGGCCACAGTTTTAATGGTGATTTAAGGACCTCATTCATTTCAAGAAAAGCTATTCAGTATCGCCAGTGGAATTTGGAGTTTGGCTTCAAGAAAAGGATTTTATGTACACAAGGATTGTTAGTATAGGCTTGGTTCCGAAGTTTGAAATTTGTTACACAGAAGTGTTTACTGTGAGGGTCCAAAAATTAACTGGCCAATTAACTACTATTTTGATAGTAGTTAATTGGCCAGTTAATTTTTTAAGGTAACACTACAGAATTATCTTTCTAGTTTGTTTATTTCGTTTCAGTTCCTAAAAATCAGTGTTTTCAGTTTGTTAATTTTGCTTAAGTTCTTAAAATTCACAGTGTCTTATACTATAAGTTTACTGTATTCATATTAAATCCCTTTGTATAGCTTTGTAAATATGCCAGTCAACACTTCACTTTGAATTTTCTGGAAAAATCAAATTTTAAATTTATGTATTTTGTAATTTGCAACTTGGTTTATCTTGAAATCAACATTTGCATAATTTTGGTCAATGTTTCAGTCTAGTAATCTTGGATTGTACTGTGTATGTATCTAGTCTCATCATTAAATCTCACTCTCATCAATGCATGGTCATCTGTCGCATGGCAAACTATTTTTTTTAGAAAAGGGTTAAGTGATTTTCAGTTATATACCAATTTTTAATTTTAGCCACTCGACCTGAAAATCAGTTCTAATTTTTCTTTGTATACTCAACTTGAATTCTGCCAGTTTTTCAACAGTTCTTATCACATTGTTTCATCTTACTAGATTTGTATTTCAGGTAAATTTAAGGCCTTGAAATTAAGCTTTATGTGATTTTGGAAATGTTCACAGCACAAAATTAGTGTAAATAGGGATTGAAAAATATTAGCTAGAATTTTGGATTCCAGTTATAAGGAGTCAGTTTTACTGTTTAATGAAATCAAATGTTTCTGACAAGCAACATTTTGGTATCTTATGGTATCCACACTGCTGTAAAACTTGTGATAAACATATTATTATTGATGTCCCTCCCCCTGATACATGTCAGCCTGAGCCTATTCTTTAAAAATTTGCAATTTGCTCAAGGAATCTTGATAGCTGGGGTGGAGATCTTGATGTGTTCTCTTTATTGTTTGAAAAGGTTTCTAGTGTGTTGTCTCCCAAGGATAATAGACTATAGGTTATGTTTATGTATTCTGCAGACGAGCGCAAAAAACATTCTTAAACCATCTCTACAAGTATATGATATCCAAAGGATTGTTTGTCCAATAGTCAATACGCATATAAAAAGTAGTTAGGTACCTGCAATGCTCTTTTAGATTTGACATGACATTTGCAAGAGAACCTTATAAGTGTTTTGAGAGTAGAGCAATTCAAGTATATGTTAGTGACCCTTATGATTTAGTAAATCATAAGGCACTCATTTTTAAACTTCGGAATCTTGGAGTGGGTGGATATGCTTTAGGATTACTTCAAGATTTCCTGATAGGTAGGCAGCAGCAAGTTGCTGTTGATGGGATTTTTAGCGAACCGAGACCCATTGTGTCTAGTGTTCCATAAGGTAGAGTTCTTGGTCTGGTGTTATTGTTATTGTATATAAGTGATATGGTTGGCCAGAAAAAGAAGATTGCTCAGTATGTTAATGATATAATGCTTTTGGTCGTTGTAAGGCCTCCACCTATGAGAGAGAAAGCAGCCCTTAGTCTCAATTGTGACGTGGATCAGATTAGTGAATGATATACAGTAGTTGGTGGTGTAGTGGAAGGGGCTCTGCTGAATGAGTCTGAATCTTTGATTATACATGGTGCAACAGGTTGCTGTTTAATCTTTATAGTCCTTAGTTTTTCAGAGCTTTTCAGGATGCCCATATGATTTATTTACAAAGGTTGTCAGGGCATTGCCTAATTTCCCAAGTTTTTCATAGGGCACTACTTGGTTTAAAGTGTTATTCTAGGTACTGCTTGTTTTATGTAGGTAATATGGGAACTGCTTAGTTTGCAGACATAATAACTTATAGCTTCCTATACTTTTACATATCAATGTCAGTTTGAATTTGGAAACCCACTGTACAAAGTATTTGTGCAAGGACTAAAAAATACTTAGACTTTTGGTAGTAATGTGTACTTTATATATGAACCAAGAACCTATTACATGATGTTGGTATGTAGATTAAACATTCATTTGGAAAAGCTTTGTAATTGATGAGAGTGAGATTTATGTTAGTTTGCATAGGTACCTCTGTTATTAAGTTTTTATGAGATTTAAAAGAGAACTTCTGTCATTATGGACTTCAAGGTATGTCTCTCTCATGTAGCCTTCAATTATTTCTTCTTAATTCCACCCTAAAGATAACTATGAATTCGTCAAGGTTTGAATTTACACCTACGGCATTTTCCTTTGCAGGTGTGAACTTGCTGTACCTTTATTTATTTTGTTTTTTTAAAGGATAGGACACTTTATATATTAGTCAGAATTCTCAATTCATATTTCTTCTCAGTTTCAGTCCCCCTTTTAAGGTTTATGTATCAACATTGATACCAAGACTTGTTAATTGAAAGAAAAATTTGATGTAGCAAATGGAATGAAGAGCAAATTGGGAAGCAAATTTGGGTGAGACAATAGACCTATAGAATATTGGTTAATAAAATTGAAGTTTAGGGATTGTAAGTTGAAGTGAAGGTTATAGAATATTAGTAGATAAAAGGACTTTCTGATTGTAGATGAATGAAAGTATAGGTTGTGAAATTCAGAATATTTAGATTAACATGCTCGCTCTCTCTCTCTCTCTCTCTCTCTCTCTCTCTCTCTCTCTCTCTCTCTCTCTCTCTCTCTCTCTCTCTCTCTCTCTCTCTCTCTCTCTCTGTAGGGCTACATGAGCATCGAAAATATTGATTGTTATAAGTACTGAGAGATTTCTCCAATATTTACATTAGGACAAAAGTTCTGCAGAACTTCTCTTTTTCCCCTGTTATGCTTCTGATACATCCCTCCAGTTTCAGATCTCCCATTCCCTCTCCTAGATCCTACCCTCTCCCAAACTCAAGGTGCTAAAAAAGTAAAAGAAACTCACTATCACGTTCACAATGACTGATGAGTCTCCCTGCGGCCCCCTCTCTCTTGTAGCATCAGTGTTTGCCATTTATTCTTCACCATAAAAGAGCTGAGGAATCCATGAAATAGATCTTGTTTTAAACTAAAGAACAGTGTGTTCATTCAGACTGTCAATGAATTTGCCATGTCCCTGTACTGAACTAGTTCATTCTTTTGATGGTGTCACGAGAACAGTAGCCTAATGTCTTGACTTGGATGTATTGTACTTGTCAAACGTTGATATCTTGTCTAGGTAAACCAGTTGGATTTTAGTCCATTTATTTTTCCAGTTGCCTTATCTGAGTTGATTTTATCCTGATAGCATAAGTTATGAACAGTAATTGCCATATCTAATGTTGCTTAAAAGCCTCATCCTTTCTAAGTTCATGCTGAGTTTAAAAATTTGTTAAGAATTTAGTATAAATGGTTAGATTTTGTTAAAATTCAGTTTTTAAAATTCCATGATCATCTTGAATTGTAGGAGATTGTGATGTCAAATGTACAGGTTTTTGTATGTTAATTTTATCCTATATGAATATGTGTACTACAGTAATTCAATGACAACAAACTGTTATCTGATTTGTCATGAAAAGTGTAATGTAAGTAGTGGGCACTGCCTGATTTAGAAAAGATCGTGATTTAAGATACTTTTGGAATTACGTATGATTTTTTCAAATTAATGTGAAATCAATGAAACTTAATGCTAAAGAGTACTTGGAATTTCAAGGTTAATTAAAATTAATGTTAAATGTTGATCAAATCTTGTAAAGTAAATGTTTTAAGGAACTTGATGAATGGGTCATATTGAAGTCTTGCAGTTAAGTGCTTTCTGTTATGCTGAGATACCTGGCCTTTCTGAAAAGGGGTCCAGCTGGGTTCATAAATTTCCACTTTGTCTCTGATGGCTACCATTTGTGTCCTTGACATAAAGGAGGGCTAAAGAACTGCTGTAATCATCTTTAGCCGAACTGTGTAATATGCTCTTGAATCTCTTGTTATTGGTGTAGAGGCTGTCCAGGTGTGTGTGCATATGTGTGGTGATTGTTTTCAAGGATGTGGAACTTTTCCTGATTGGAGGAATAAGTTTATTGGTCTCTTGTCATTGGTATGAAATCTATCGAGGTTTGTATGTTTTAAGGGTGAAGTTGTCTTGTTTTATGGCGTAACATTTTTCACTCCTTGTCATTGATTAGGCTGTACAAGTTACCCTGGTTTATGGTTTGCTGTTTATATATGTAGGATTCTTGTTGAGTTGTCATTCTGTATTCAGCTTTGTTGAATGTACAGGTATTTCCCCATTTACGATCTCATTTTACAATAATTGAGTTTGCGATGGGGTTAGCAGTTCTGATGGTTTCAAAGTTACGAAGCAATAAGGATACGACATTATTGAAAATGTTTCAGATTTTATGAGCGATGGGCATTGTGAACTTCTTGAAGTTTTGTTTTTATGATATAGTAATTCATATTTTATGTTCATTATACAGTAATTCATATTTCATTAAAGGATAGATAGATAGAGAGAGAGAGAGAGAGAGAGAGAGAGAGAGAGAGAGAGAGAGAGAGAGAGAGAGAGAGAGAGAGAGAGAGAGAGAGAGAGAGAGAGAGAGAGAGAGAATGTTTACATTAAAGCCTAATACAGTAGCACACACTTACACTACAGTATTAAGTTTATATTTTGTGCTATAGTAACAACCAATAAGGAAGTTGCTGTATAAAAATACATCAGTGGTCACAGAACCATGGTAGGCTATTACCATATCTGCATAGATTGTACTGTATACCCTAGTGTAGGCTAGGCTAATTTCAAATCATGGTTTTTTTTTTTTTTTTTTTTTTTTTTCAAGAAATGATGGGGTTTATGTAACCTAACCCCATCGTAAATGGGGAAATACTTGTAATGGCATGAGATACTGACGTGCAGAAATATACCTACCTTTAGTACTTGGCAAACAGTATCTTGCTCAAGTGAATATTTCTTCTGTTGTAAACCACAAGCATTAGGTATTCCTTTTGTGATACACCTGGAATAATGATAATTACAAACTTGATGTCCATTGGTAATCAATTTTTTTTTCAGTTGCTTAACCGAGGTTAGGGTGAGAGAGATGAAATATATAAAACAACTTTCTGGGCTCCTGACATTGAGTAGAATATTTTACTCTTTAAATTTCCAGTACATAAGTAGTACATTCACAAGCATTTTTAAATTAATATTGGCAAGATTGCATTACAGAATTTCTCTTGTAGATGTAAATCTTATGGACAAATCTGAACACACTGAGAATTGGTTTGTTAATGATAGTTAGGACTGTCCCTAAATGCATGCCACACAACTTTATGTAGCATTTGTAGTTCCCTTGCATAAATTTTCAAGCAAATGATATAAATGTTTTATTGTATGTTAATCTGAGACAGTCTTAGACGGCATAACTAGATTTATCAGATGATGACTGGAAGTAAGATAAATGGAAGTAAAGATGATTACTGAATTACAGTGAACTGTAGTAACAGATTTTACATATTACTTGGCAGTGACTATTTTCAAGAAAAAATTTTAAATAACCATAGATGACAAGATAGAATCTGAAAGATATTTCCAAATGCAGTCATTTAAGATTGGTTTGACAATTGGATAAAGGCAGGGAAGAAGATAGCTTTATTAAAGAAAAGACTTGAGTTGCACCTAAATGTGTCCAGCGGGTAAAGGGCACCATTTGACCAAACTTTAGGTCAAATGACTATTCATGGAATGGGTAAAGTAGGATAATCTCTCTCTCTCTCTCTCTCTCTCTCTCTCTCTCTCTCTCTCTCTCTCTCTCTCTCTCTCTCTCTCTCTCTCTCTCTCTCTCTCTCTCTCTCTCTCATATATATACAAAGTATTTTTCAACTCTGTCAGTAATCAACTCAGTGGAGGGAGAATCATTCAGCTACTGTTTCCCTACTTTCACAAGTATTTATTTTCGGAAGGTTATTCCTTGCACATCAGTATAGTGTGTTGAATGCCAGGTATATTTCAACATTTAAGTGTTGTGCTGAAATAGTTTAGGGTTACTAGGGGGAATGTTGGTTTTGCACTCCAATGATGTAGTGAATTACTCTACAAGAAATTTTGAAATTCTGCGGTAATTTATACTGCTTGTTCAGTGTTATGTTTTGTCTTCTTTGAGATCAGTTATTTCTTTTTCCTGTCATCATTTGATTTTTTTGGGGTATGCAGGGCACTAAGTTGTTTGTTATTCTGTATGTGTGCTGTAAGATACAAATTGGGCTGCCTTTTACGTGGCAAATTTTATCATTCTAAGAGGAATTTGATTCTCAAAGTTTTGAAATGCTAAAGAGGTTAATATTTCCAACTCAGTCTTAAATCTCTTGAAAATTTTCCCTTAAGCATAAAAATCCTTAACTTTAGTGATTATACAGCTGTAATCTTACGAAAAACTTCATGCACATCTATGTCTTCTTAGTATTATTGTTAGTGGTTTAAATCTTTAAAATGCATTAAGTTTTTTTTAATGTTAAGGTAAATTCTTGTTTAAGCGTCATTAGAGCTCAGAATTTGTTTCCTTGTTGGGAACTCATTAAACAATCTTCAGTGAAAATTTTAACCATTGGCATTTCAACCCAAGGTTTAAATTCCAGAATAGCCAAAAATTCCTTTTATTAGAGATGAATTCATCCTTTAAGGAGAATCAACCACTAGTTTAATCATCTTAGAGAAATTTGCGATTAAAAGTTTGATTTTGTCTTTCTGTCATTGGCGATTTCAATTTTAAGGTCCCACCCTCTTTTAGTAAATATCTTTCCTTGAGTAACATGCAGTCAAAGAAGAAAAAAATGACTAACAAAATCCATAACCACTGATCTCTTGTAATTCACCAAGATTTTTTCAGACTATCAGAATACTTAAAACTTCTGCTTTTAAATTAAGTCAAATATGTTTCTCTAAATTGCTTCATGTTGAACAATGTTGTTACGGTGATCCAAGAATAAAAATAATTGCATATTTATTACAAAGAGACTAAAATCTGCTTGCTGGAAATTAATATAATAGAGAAGTTTGTATCACCAATAATTCTGCATATAATGCTGATGATTTTATAGACTTGGAAATTTCAATAGTTTGGGTTATTGTAGAGTTTCTGTGAAGAAAGAATAACTTACTTTCTCTCTCTTTAACAATATAGACAAATTCAATGAGGGCTTTTAAATGTTTTCACACAATAAAAGTTAAAACGTGTGAATAAGTTGTTATAAATAGTTTTGCAGTAAGAGACCTATTGCCATTTAGTATAACTTGTAGCCTCATTGAAATTACAAAAGACCAACTTAAAATGAGTTACTATGAACCATCTCAGCAGATTGTGAATAGCAGATAATATTGTATCTTAACTTTGTTATAGTATATCATTTGATTTCGTTGGGTACTGCATAGGCTGTTTGATGGTGCTGGTGATTTATTTCTTTAAGTAAACAATTGAAAAAGCTGTTGTATCACTGCTTTTTGTTGGTCAGGTTTTGGGTTAAGTGTCCCGAGTATTTTAGGTGTTACTGATAAACATGTAGGAAGGAAGACATCCTCCCGAGGTTCTAATTTTTCAAACCTTGGAATAAGAGCAGTTATTGTACATAGAAGGGTGTTGCCATTTTGCTCTGGTATTTTACATTAAGTTTGTTCCTTACCATTGTTCTCCCGAGGGTTTGCATTTGAGAACTTAGTACACAGATGAAGCTAAAGTGATATGGTGGTCCACATGTGAGGTGAATGTGTACTTCGGTCCGATCTGGCTATCTACTGGGAGAAGTAGTACAAGGTAGTCAGGGTAGTAGTCTCACATGTCTCTTCTCTTTTACCCGACTCAATCGTGTACATGATATGGACCAAAATCAAGAGGCATTTTGGTCAGTTGCGAATCTTGTTTGCTTTTGAGCGAGCGCCATGTGTCATGAATAATAGATCGTGCTGAAGTTGCACATGGGACTGATGATGACCCTCTTCTCCCCTTCCCCTTTTAGATTTGTTTGCCATTCTTGGAAAATTAGTCAGTATACTGTACTTAGATAAATAACATCTTTAACTCGGTAATCAAATGAACTTTACTATTGTATTAATAATTTAAAAACTGCGGCATTAAACTTTGAAATACCTTCATACTGTTCTTGGTGTCTTTAATTCACAATCTTTGCATTAATGTTTGTAAAATTTATAATAAAATAACAGAAAAGAGAAGGACAAGGAAAGCATTCAAGGGCCTAGTAACTTTGCCTATTCAAAAGAAAAATCTTTTCTCAAGTGTTCAGTTACTAGGTGGGATAGGGGAAGGCCTTGGTGGGCTTTCCTTTTCCTCCTTATTTTTAAAATTTTTTCCAGTGAAAACATTACTTACATACACAATCATGACATGTGACCTCAAATTTTGAACTTGAATGCATCTTAGATATTCTGAAAAAAGGACAGAATACTGTAATGGTTATTTGTCATTCAATGCAGCTTGTATGACTGAAATTATGCCTTTTTGGCAGATAAAATGCCACAATGTCTCTGGCTCTGAGTTTGGAGCCTTCACAAAATGAGGTTTGGGAAATGTTGTCATTGACTATAGTGTACATTCATATTTCAACAGCTTAAAATTTATTATACTGAAACCTGTCTCATGTATGGCATTCAGTCTTCCGCAATAAAAGATTTAAATGAACTTTTTGTTTCCCTTCGGTCACATTTTTTGTCACATTTTTTTATTGTAAGTACGCATTAAAGTTTAACTGAAATTTCTGTTGCCAAATGTAAGTGAAGTAAATCAATTTATATATACAAGTATAACTGAAATTTGTAGTCAAATGTAAGTGAAGTAAATCAATTGCATAAAACTTGTTTGAAGCTTGCAGTTTTCAAGTCTGAGGCTTTAGTATAAGACCATTACTGTCATGACTGAATTAGTCAGGAGAAATTTATTTAGCAGTCAGCTGGATTTGAGAAGTGGACCGACTTGTCCGAAATGAATTACCAGGTTAGAGTTCAGCCTTTTTGACAATGTACCTACACCCTAAAAACTTTATACTGCCCTCTTGGCATCAGTATGAAGGTGAACAAGCCTAGTATGTGGGGTAATGAATCTCGTCTGAATGAACTTTCAGCTAGTTAAAAGCAATATGTATTCTCATGGGCTCTTTGACCTTTTTCTTGGTGGGGAAAAGGCATTCAATGGTACTAGAGGAGTAGAGGGGGCCGTTTGGGGAGAACACTCGGTCATATGAACTTAAAGCACTGGGAGTATACTTAACGTTGCTGCATGAGGCATGAGTTTTTAAATTTTGTATATTTTCAAGTTCTTATATACCACGAGTTATATGATAAATGATACCATGAGTTATATGATAAATGAAAAGATCGCATACTATATTTGTAATTTATTTCTTTATCCATCGACATGATTTAGTTGGCATACAAAATGTATACAACAAAACATACACATCAAAAGTTGTACATAAGTTACATACAGTATCTAAAAGCCAAGTAGCACACGTTTAAAAGGCACTTATTGATCTGCTGCTTATGTCAAACTAGTATAGGAACCCAAGCAGCGAGGATAATTTATCCTCGGCAATCTTTGAAGCATCTTGCTCCCTTTCCTGTATGGATGCAAATGCACGAGTCATTATTGAACATCCAGGAGACAAAACTATTATAACAAAAGTGACATATAGAAAACAAGCACTTAAAAGATCCTGACTCGGCCCATTCTACTGCACATAGATTCCCTATTCCCTTTTAGCACTTTTTCTGTCTATACTTTAGCCATTTCATATGATGCGTCACCTATTTGCAATAGACCTCTCACTGATCCTGGTTCTAGGAGAATTCCTGTCTTTGTATCTAAAGAAAAAGGGGCAAGTTGCTACAAACACTTCCTTTCCTTTACCAATTTGCCAAAAGCAAAAAACTCATCACGTGGCTCAAATAGTAGTTGAAATGTAAATACAAAAGGGACTGAATTACAATGTTCATGAATTTTTTGTGAACTGTAACTTCTACTTAAAGAATTGTTCAAACTATAATCATTCACCTAAATACAATAAGCTGTACATTTCATCATCAACTCCTCTGGAAGTCACAACATTCACATTTTTAAATATTTTTCATTTGCATCTACACAATCAACTCCTCCGTAAGTCACAACATTAACATCTTTAAATATTTTGCATTTGCATCTACACAATCTTAGAATGGCAAAACATGCATGGTTATGGTTTAACATGCTGCTGCTGGTTTTAAGCTTTTCAAACTATACTAGTGCTTGTTCAAATTCTTTAACAATACCAATAAATAATTGCTTTTATCTCAAACCTAACTATTTTTACCAAATAAAACTTAACAGCAAAACTAGTCATCACAATTTTATATCATGGTCAAACTTTCTAGTCTGGATCATTTACGACGTTCGTAAAATTCCTACCATAAGCTGCTCCATTAAAAATGGCCGTTTCTTAAGGCATTCCCTTTAGAAGCAGTCCCTTAATCAAACATTACCCCTCTAGTCAACCCTTTAGTTACACCTTGGGTATTTACTGAAGACATTTAACAAAACTTAATCTTTCATTCCTTTCACTACAGTATAACGAGTATTCGACTTCATAAACTAATCATAATTTTCCCCCTTAACAAAATACTCATTCCTAACTTGATTACCTTCTCATAACAGCTTATCTTGGATACTTTACTCCTTTCAAAAGCTTCCTATTAAAGTCAGTTTCTCCCTTCGGGTTTCCTTTAAAACCACTCCCTCGACTGCCCGTTTATATAACCTTTTCTGAAGCCTTCCCCTTTAGATTCCCTAGCCGCCTCCTATAAATTTCACTATACCTCCTGGGCCTTTTGTTACACATTACTTTTCCCTTAAGTCTTCCTTTAAAGATTAATCCTTCCTTAAGTGTTCCCTGTAGAATATATTCCTTCCTTTAGTCTTTGCTTCAAGATCTATTCTTTAGGACTTAATTTAAAACACGAGTCTTTCATTTATGAAGAAATACGGCTCAATTTGCAAAACCCTGATTGCGAACTATTGGAAACTATCTTGTACAATAAACATATGAGTAACAGGAGATATGCAGCAAGTTATTACACGTAATTTTTTTACACTATCCTGCACTTTACACCATGATGAGCAGTATAAAAATAATGGGAACCTCATTTCTTCTGCAGCTTTGCCATTCTAGGGTTATGAATTAATACTGAAAATGACGGAAACTAGAGCCAACAAATATAATAACCTGTTTACTTTAAACAAGGCTTTGGCATGACTTTCATGTGAATGGAATTATGAACACTAAGATTGAAAAATACAATAAACTGCTATAGCAATTTTCATGTCAAACAGTGGTGGTCTTTGAAATGGTTAAACATATAAAACATTTTGGGAAAGAATCAATACATAACAGTGGCAACTTAGAGAACATCTGAATAAATTTCTGCAATGGATATGAACTGGCTGTTTCAAGATGTGTTTATATAATACATATACGGTATACAGAGAGAGAGAGAGAGAGAGAGAATTAGTACTTAAATGCCCAATGAAAAGGGCAATTTACAACTTCCAGTCCATGGCTATGACTCAATGACATCAATAATGGTTCTGTTTACATATGTGGATGTGATCATGGGATATCTGATATTCCTCTTTAAATAAATATAAGCAATGGTAATTGACATTCTCAAAATTCCTGTTCTTATATCTGATCCATTTTCTTTGGCGATTACGCAAGTGAAAAGTTTTCTCCAAAACCGATTGGATAGCATTAAAAAAATAGACTGAAAGGAATAATTAAAGTAATTTCTAGTACAGTAGTTACTTTAGTATAAAAAAGTTCCATTAAAACTAGAGGAAATATTTACTGAGTTTGGGAAATTATAAGGCAAATGATCTTCCATCAACTTTGCAATTTTTTAAAAAGGGTGAAATAGTATAGATATGTGGCAATTTAACAAGGACTTTGAAACTACAATAGGGAAGCTAAATGAAAAACAGAGGCTATGAATTAGTTGACAAAATCCAGCGGGGAAAAGATTCAACGGTATAGCAATTGGTTCTAAACATCGGCCAGTTACAGAATTTAATGAAAATTTTAAAATCAATGCAGATTGAATAGCCTTAAATTTTATCAACAGTAGCTATTTACTTGCAATCACATGTTATTGTATTTTGTTTAAAGTAGTATACATTACATGATTTAAAAACAAATGAAAAATGGAAATAAAATAGGCTTTGAAGAAATTGACATTCAGGACTACTTAGAGCTTCTTTTAGTGTTAGGAACCACATAAAGGCACATTGTAATAATAATGGAAATATTTTTCGTCCTGAAAACCCTTCTTGACATTAATTCCCAAGTATTTAAATTTTTTTTCTGTACACCTGTTTGACTTGAACTCCACTTGGTACTTGACGAAAAAAGGTTCCAACGAATAGATGCAGTCTCTTCTACGTAGAGATCTGATGTCTATACCTTAATTCCTCTCCTGTCATGAAACATTTCAAGTCTGTAAATAAGAAATCTTATTAGCCTGACAATTGATGTTCTAATCTCATTAGCCTGACTAATGATATTCTAATCTCATTAGCCTGACTAATGATATTCTGATCTCATTAGCCTGACAAATGAGATTCTAATCTCATTAGCTTTGACAAATGATATTCTAATCTCATTAGCCTGACAAATGATATTCTAATCTCATTACCCTGACAAATGAGATTCTAATCTCATTAGCTTTGACAAATGAGATTCTAATCTCATTAGCCTGACTAATGATATTCTAATCTCATTAGCTTTGACAAATGATATTCTAATCTCATTAGCCTGACTAATGATATTCTAATCTCATTAGCCTGACTAATGATATTCTAATCTCATTAGTCTGACAAATGATATTCTGATCTCATTAGTCTGACAAATGATATTCTGATCTCATTAGCCTGACAAATATTCTAATCTCATTAGCCTGACTAATATTCTAATCTCATTAGCCTGACTAATATTCTAATCTCATTAGCATGACAAATATTCTAATCTCATTAGCCTGAAAAATATTCTAATCTCATTAGCCTGAAAAATATTCTAATCTCATTAGCCTGACAAATGATATTCTTATTATATACACATTTTACTGTGACCATGATTAATAAACCACTTGATACTAACCAAATGGTTTCTTTAAATGCTAAACTTGGTAAGATTACTATGCATCCCTTATGATCTGATGTACATATAAATGACAAGCTAAGAGAGAAAACATGACACTTACAGAAAGTCTTAACCAATCAGGCATTATTACCTTCATCTAAAAAGATAAATGCTCCCGTATAACTGAATTAAAATACAATTTAATCAATTTAATAACAATTCCCACATTGGTCACTATGCGTTCATCCACTGTCTAACAGGAATTGTCTTAATCTTCCTCTCAATCCATCCAATCTATTCTCCCCTAATCTGTTAAATCAGATTACCTTGATGCACTGAATAACCAATTAAACCTTATCCACTGAATAAACAAAGCTATCTTAGTCCAATTATTACTACTACTACTATTATTATTACAGTATTTGGAAGTACCAGAACACTAAGATTAAATACGTGACTGGCCCAGAGAAATTTTCTTAAATAGTAAAATTTTACCTCGTAATCTGCATTCTTTAAAAAGCTAATAACTGAATAAACTGATAAATGGTGAAGGTTCTGACAAAATTTATTCCCAAAACTTCGACATCTGCTATTCATTTAAACTTTGAGTCTTAGTGATGGTCTGACGTGTCTAGTGATATACATAATGACAGCCAACTAATAAACGTTAATTAGGCTATATGATTGAAAAGACTGGAATACTTTTTGGGCTCAGATCAATGGTATGAATTCAGTTAAAGCTAACTAGAATCAACACATCATTGTACGTATGGAACTTTCCAATATAACTTTGCCAAACATTTCGGAGGATGTCATACTTATCTTAGTGTTTATGCAATTACCATACTGTACCGCGTAATACAAAAATTCTAACTGGAGTGCTAGTTACTTAAAAAATAAAAACACAAGACAAAATTGGATTCTTATGAACACATGCACGACAGTAACAGACCTTAGGTCCCAAATAAAACTGGTTATCACTTTATTTAAATAATCAGATCCACACCTCATGAAGGCAGTACGACTTTCAATCATCCTTATCTATACAAGATTCGACTTGATATTTCATATTCTGGGAACCTTTTGAGTAAACCAACATTTGGAGGTACAACGACAGGCTAGTTCAACTTTCATGTGTTCACTGCCATGTGCAATTAAGCTTTATTATAGATAAATTGCCTTCCATTTTTCTACTCTAGACCAGGAGAAAAGTTTTCAGTTACAATGTTTACAAACCAGATGAGTCTCTTGATTAGGTAAAAAAAAAAAAAAGTGGTATAAACTTAACTTACCATTGAGCAGTAACTGCCACATTTATGATACTGCTGCTGCAAAATCTTCAGTGCTCCTCTGTCGACGAATTAGCATGTTCAACCGTTTATAACACCCACAGACCTAAGGGGAAAAAAATTTATTACTAGTGTGTTCTTTGAGTATAATCTTAACCTTAACCCTAACAAAGGGATAGTAATTTGAGGCTAAAAGTCTTGACAAACAATGCTGCAAGTCTACTTAGTGAATGGATAGAATGAAGAACTTGTATACTGTTAACTGCCCTGACACTTTTTGTTTGCAAAGCTGAGAGGAAGCTATATTTGTTGCACTTGGTGGAAGAATCAGTTTACTGTTTGTACAGTACAGCCATACGCGAAGCAAAGATGGCACAGAATTATGTTATAAAACTAAGAGGAACTTCTGCTTGTTGCATTTGGTGGAAGAATCAGTTTGCTGTTTGTACAGTACAGCTACATGCAGAGCAAAAATGGTGCAGAATTAAGTTATAAAGGATGATCAGTTCGGAAAGAGTAACAAAACATAACTTTGCTAACACGTGCAATTAGGGGGCTAAATGAATGATTGTTCTGTGTAAGCGTTAAGGAGATTCGACTCTTAAACAATAAATATAGCATATTATGCAGACTACAATTACGACTAAGCTTCTTACCCCAGGCACGTTTGTATCATTTGACGTGACATTTCCAGTACAAAACGGTGTAGATTCCAATACTATATAACATCTCTTACCACCATCTTACCTCAAGGTTCGTAACTGTATATAAGCAACCTTCAGCCACTGCCTATGATTACGGAACAAAAGCACCCATTCACTGTTACTACTAAAAACCTGACATTCAAACATTTTACATTTACGAGTGTCATAATCAATACTTAAACATTTGTCTTACCCACAAGAATTAATGTGGCTTTTAAATAACTGTTTTCCGGGCATCATGGCAAGCGTGGATTTGGTAACAAGAAGTAGCCTATACCCTAAGCCTCGTCTAATGCTTTTGCGTTATTGTCTATGGGGCAGATTAACTTGTGGGACCCAAAATGCGCTTCCGAAGGAGAGAGCCCAGAAAAGGGTCCCTGTGCTCCACAATCAAGCCAAATTAAGCCTCAAAGAGGCCAGCTTTATAGAACAGGGCCTTTGGGATTCTCTGGGAAGCACTAGAAGGGACCCCGACAACACTTGTGACCAAAGACTCCCTCCGATATCCCAGGGGGATAACCTCTGTTAGTTACAAAGAGCTGATTTGGCGGGCTTAATGCAAGGCATCAAACATCACCCAAAAACGGTCTGCTTAACCGACTAGCACTCAAAGGAACATCAGTTCTTGTAAATGGTCGTGGAGTACGAAAGTCCAGTTCACCTAACCGGACTTGCATGTAATCAAGACTTAAAAAAATGTATCGTTGTTAGTAAGAATTTTCTGTAAGGATACCTAAAACCGCAATTTACATATATTGTTGCCATAGTGGCAATTATTTTCCAGCTATTAACAGTCAAACTCGACAGTCCTCTCCTATTCACTGTTTTAGTATGATCACCAAATCTGGTCGAATGTGCTGAGCCAGAAACCGCATACAAATGTTAACAGGTCAAGCGTTTGCAGTTTATAAAAGATCAAAAACTGCCATTTCAAAGTATCTCTACATTAACAGAATTATCTCTAGGATATATTTTATCAAGTTAGTAAAACGTTCGTAAAAACTTAAAATTATGCATATACAAATTTCAATCACCCCATCCCAGGCGGCGGATTCAGCTTGCGCAGTTTAATTTGCAGAGATGACCTTCGTTCCCTAAAGACTAAATGCAAGGGTGTAATGGCTGATATAAATCTTTCGATAATTGGACGACACGACGTGCCGTGAGGATTTTCTGTCGGCAATCCACCGTTTTAAGATAACCACAGTACTGTTGAAACCAAAACCTAGTGTACTTAACTTTATTAACAGTAGAAATTAATACGATCAAATTCCTGACTACTGCTGTCAAAAGCAGACTTGAAGCAGGATTGGTTAAATTTCAAGACTGTCTGGGTTTCTGGGCTTCATTAAAGAAAAATATGATTTAATAATCGAACTGCGTACTCCTGACCCAGTTCTTAAGCAATGACTCAAAAAACAGATTAAAACTACACTGCGAAGTTACAGTTTGCATCGGTCTTGGGGTCTACTTAATATATGGCAACACCTCCAGTTTCACAAAGCACCATAGCACCCTGCCAAATCTCAGCATATCTCGAGATTTGCAATATTTGTTTTATTTTTCATACCTGCTTAACTATTCCTTGTCCAACAGTACATTCAAGTTTAAACAGAGCACCTTACAATCACACTTTTCAAGAGACCACTGTCCTACACATTTTTGAAGTCAAACTGACGGTTGGGTATGTATTCGTAAAAAAAAGTTCGCTACTCAGTTAAAACAATGCCATGAGCTTCAACTGGAACTGCAATCTTTCAGCAACGGACTGAAAGTAACAATTGCCTTCCGTTCACAAAACACGAATCTGAATCGGGGGGTTATATAGGCTAACCTGTATTGTCACTGCAAGGCTAGAGTACCCTAAGTATTGAGTAATTAAACAGCAATAAAATTAGAACCAAAAGGTATTGCCGGTGCTAGTCGTAAACATCTAGCTTCCATCTCAATATCTGAACACTTGATACTCACCGATGTTGTGAATAGAAGCACAAATACAAAGAAGTCACTGTCACAATCCTTATCAGTTAACGACCCAACCCACACTGGAGACAGCCGGTCTGCCACGCCTGCGCGACAGACAAGGAGCTACAACAAACGCCACAATCACCACCAAATTTCCAATGGCTATTACGCCACGCAAGTGCGCTGATAGACTTTGATATTAATGAACTCCAGATTTTATTTTTCCCTTGGAATACAGATTCTACTTGTACAAAAAGCTGAGCAAAACTAGAGCCCAGGGATAGAGTGAAAAATAAGGTTCCAAAGTTCAGAAACCCTTAGAAATAAATAAACGAAAATAACGGCACGTGTCTGCCTGGTTCAGTGGTTGCTAACAAATCCAATGAACCTCAGATGGGCCTTGTAACTGAACCACGTAGCCATGTGCAATTATTACCGGTGGGGGAGAGGAGAGGGGGAGGGTGGTCGCAGCAAAACCTAAGAATGACATGCTTGGCAGACCATTTCTTATGCTGTGCCTCACTAATCACCCCTTTCTTCATCTCTGTATCCCATGCCTTTACAAGCACTGCATACTTTCGACAACACTTGATAATCAAGCACAAGTCCTGTATTAGCCTCTGTGACAAGACCACATCCCAAGGTTGAGCGGTGGCCCAGTTTATGCCACGTACCTACAGAGAAAAATAAAACACACACACACCTCATCAATACACACATAGGCCTACCTGTATATATATACATATATACCGTATATATAGTGGTACCAGGTACTGTATGTATGTATATATATATATACACTTATAAAATATATATTATGCACTTATAAACATATAAATAAAACATATAAATCTACTATTCACCATCGAAGGACACGTCAATGTCCAGTATACCGTCTTCCCCAGGTAAGTCTGACTGGTTCTACCCTAATGGAATGAATATTACCTAATCGAATGGACTGTTATAATGAACTATGGTATACATTTTTGATCATTCATGTCTGATTTTTTTTTTATTCTCCCTCTCCATCCAGCCAAGCGGTGACCAACAGCAGTTAACCAGCAGTCATGTACCCTATTAACTCTTCGTCCAGGGAGTGAACACCGGTCTATTTTTTCACTTACTAGAGAGAGAGAGAGAGCAGTCTTGTTTTACTAGAGCAAAAAAATTCTCCGCAATCGTTCTCCGCCCTCACTTTTTCCTTTAATACAGAGAGAGAGAGAGAGAGAGAGAGAGAGAGAGAGAGAGAGAGAGAGAGAGAGAGAGAGAGAGAGAGGTGTGGGATTAAGAGAGAGAGACGCAGTAAATCCCAATGTTTAAAATCGAAGGACTCCAGGATTTTTCTTCAAATCCCGGGTCGGTGTGACTGCGATTTCGAAGCTGTGAAACGAGCCGTATATATATATACGGGCTGTTTGGAAAGCCCTCCTTTCATTTTTGTCAAAATATACGAAGCTTGTGTGCGTGATAAGTGTTTATTCACTTGCTGCAAGCGAGCGCATGCGCGAATCCCAAAAGCATATTCTACACAGTATACAAAAACGTTATCTCGTGAATTAGATGGTATTCTGGAATACGTCTTCGTTCTATTACAAAATTAACCCAACACAAACTGTCCCGAGCCTTAAAATGAATCGAGGAATCGAAATTGGGTCTCATTGAATATCACAGTTCAGAAAGCAAGTTGTTCAGTATGCCGCAAATCGTGACGATCATTCAGAAAATACATTATCATTGTTACCTTAATTGCAGAACGATTGGTAACAATTTACGAATTCATGATATTCTGCAAGCGCACAGCCTTTGATCAGCAATGCCACCGTGAACGGGAAACCTTAAGACATTGAAGTAAAATTAATTTTTGAAAGAATTATGATAATTAAAAGACAATATCCTGAGTCCAGCCATCATTATCTTTCTTAAATGGGTTTCTTCCAAATTGCACTTAGGCAGAATTAATAGGCAGAAACAGTAAATCCGGAATCATATGTCACTTATTTGCCGCTCAAAAAAAAAAATAAATAAAAAAAATAAATAAATAAATAAAATAAAATAAATAAAAAAATTTGGCGCAGGATGAAACCCCAGAAGAAAATGCCATTAAAGGATTCATGGAAGGATACCAATAACAGGAAGGTCAATTCAGGATGTTGGATTTTTTTCCTCGAAGGATAAAGAAGATACCAAGGGCATTCCTTCCCGGAGGAAGTTTGATAAAAACAGCACATATGATGAAAATTTCTGACCAAGTCATCTGAAAGGCCTAGCAAGAGGTCAATTCCAGTGCAATTTTGGAAAGAAGTAAAAAATCGAATATCGAAGGTCCCTTATTCGTTGGTCCCTTATCAAAAAACCGCTTTGGGATTCCGGCTCAATGAGAAACGGCTGAGTAAGGTAAATGTATCTGTTACGTATTGTAAGTCATCTTCCCCTTTCTTCTTCTTCTTCTTCTTCTTCTTCTTCTTCTTCTTCTTCTTCTTCTTCTTCTTCTTCTGCAGAATTTTTTTTTTCAGCAGAGACACGTTGATGAAAAGGCGAACCAAAAGAAAATTTACGAACGACTCCCAATTGATCGTAAATTTTTTCAGTTGACGTGGTAATCAGCGTTCCATCTTAAAAAGTCAGCAATTTCATTATATCATTCAAGGCGTTCTTTAACAACACAAATTCAGGTTTTCTACTGTGATGGGATGTTGACCGTCCATTGTGTATTATACAAAAAAGATAAAAAAATTATATATACATACACACACTCATATATATAGAGGGTGTGTATCTTTGCTTTAGCAGAACAAAAATATTGCCTATTGTAAAAAACCACAATGTCAAATATATATCATCATTATCGACAAGGAGGTGTGTCCAGTTTTTGCTCGTGGAAATATTTTTCCCCAAAATATGAATTATTCCACGGTCTTTCTTTGTGGAAACGAATTCCATATTTTGGCACTGAACGAGAAAAGGAGGAAGTTATTAAAGTGAAAAACAAAGATTGGAAGGCTTATAAATGTAGAAGTATGATAAAGATGTGGTGGTGGGATTTGAAAAGGTGAAACAGTGAACAAAGAGTTTTCAGGTGGTTTGATCAAGTAGAGAGAATGGAGGATTAAAGGAGGGGAAATGATAAAGCTGGGGAATGGACAAAGTCAGAGGTTGTAAGGATTGTAAGTGAAATGCTTTGGGACCACTTAGAGTAAGGTAGATAGATATAATGCAGTCATACCTTTGACTCACTTTTTACACTAAACCAGCCACTCTCATGTCCACACGCGCCAAAGCACACTTCACAGCTATCATAACATCGTATTTCTATCACTTCTTTTGTAATGTGTTCAGACTGATCTAAGCTAGGGCCAAACTTAGTTTGTACTGGATGTGGGATCCAAACCAAGGCCAAACTTAGTTTGTACTGGGTGTGGGTCACTGGAAGGTTCACAGGTAGACTGTGGCTGTGCAGATATTAGTTAGTTAATTTTCTCAACTAGTCTGCCTTCTGTTTATTAAGCTGTCTGCATGATCATTACTAGATGTCTCTCCTTTTTGGTGATTTCAGCGATCTTGATTACTAAAAGTAGTCTTGAGTAAGAAGCCACAATAATGTATATGATAGCATGAGCCTTTCCTTTGGGAAACTGACAGAATACTGTGGTGTGTGGAACAGCCCCGTCAGAGAAGACTAAGCAGAATTCTCCTAACTTCATTTTATAAAAAAATTAAGAGAAAATGAGTTCGAATTCATTACCTCTCTTTTGCCTTTTCATCAACTTGTCTTTTTTTACTCAGGACTGACATTTCCTCAATGAAATGAGTAGGAGACACATCACCGTAAGCAACTGTTGCTGTTGAATGGATTTTCAATGCGGCTGTCGAACTTTCTGCCTCTTCTTTCCAAGATGGTGCTGGAATTCAGCTCACCAGCAGTGGCTCCATTTTCCAAGCACTTTTAATGAGTTGAGCTGGTGTTTTCATCACCAGTTCAGCTTACTTTTCAATCGAAACTTTCACGAAGGAAGGCCGCAGGTATCCATTTTGATTTTACTAGGAAAACCTCATTTTTGATATCATCACATCGCCATGGCATCCTTCCAAGAGTCCTTCTGTTGTGCCACTTTTTGTTTTTGAGTGCCAAATGAATGGCTCCTAAATCCTGGGATTTCTTTTTTGCTCATTCGTAGTTACGGCACTTCAGGGTCTGCAATAAATTCCATAAAGGGGTTTTTGTGTCATATTTTTCAAAATAAAGACCGTCGCTGGAAATGTACGATTTCTGTGACTCTTCCATGAGCTCTGCTAGGAATTTCTAGATTTACGAACGGAATATTCAACTCGGCGAATACAAAAAATGCAACCCTGTCTACATTAATGTTTTGCTTTTGTTATGTAGAAGAAAACTGTAATTCCAACCAGACTTCTTCTCTAGACCGAGTCTGAGGTAATCCAGTCAGAAAAGGGGCAGGAGTAAAAATGCAACAATATTTACATTAATGTTTTGCTTTTGCTATGCAGAGGACAACTGCAATCCAACCCAGTCTTCTTCTCTAGACTGTGTCTGAGGAAATTAAGGTAGAGAAGAGGAAGAGGTGAAAATGCAGCAATATCTACATTAATATTTTGCGTTTGCTATGCAGAGCACAACTGCAAGACCAACCCATTCTTCTTCTCTAGACCTGTCTGAGGAAATTAAGGCAGAGAAGAGGAAGGTCAGAAGTTGGCCTGAAAACTACCAGAGGTGACAGAGGTACCTCCTGAAGGATGAGAGAAAGTTATAGGCGTCAAGGAATTCCATTTATGACAATATCAGAGTCAAAAGTGAATAAAATGCTGATTCAGGATTCTTGAATCGTATTTTGTGACAGGCTTAATTCCTTAACGACACCTCCACTCGTTAGTCCTTTGTTTTTCGCCTGATCGGTTTATTGGCTGAAGAAATTGTTATATTCCCCTTTCCATTCCCCCTTCTCCATACCCCCTCCCCACCTCCCACTTCCCCAAAGTGACCGCAGGCGTCCTTCTATTCTTGTTATGAAATCATCAGCTTTCCATGATTAAGCAGAGCCCGAGGGATTTCCATAATTAATGGCAGGCCAAGAGGTTCGTATATTAGCCGCGGCACAGATCAAAACCAATTAGCAAATTAAGTATGTTTTGTATATTATTCAGTATCTCAAATATTTTCCTTTTGTTTTCATTTCCTTGAAAGAACTAAATTAGATTCTCGAAGTTTTAATTTCAAATTCTGTGAGTATTCCATATCCGTGAATTAATGGGGTTAATAGTTCTCTGGCGAAATAAATAATGAAGGAAAGAATTCTTAGTCGATGAAATGATGAAAAAATTAGATTATAAATGAATGAATTAATGTTTAAAAAGATACATGTATAAATATACATATATATGTGTATATATATATATATATATATATATATATATATATATATATATATATATATATATATATATATATATATATATATATATGTGTGTGTGTGTGTGTGTGTGTGTGTGTGTGTGTAGATGCACTTATACAGCCTACAATAACATCTATAGTACTGTTGAAGGACACACTGACGCTACCAAGCCTATTAGCATCTGGACGTCAAATATCGAGGACCAATAAAAGGAAATTAACTTGGGGCGATCCTCTAATCTCTATAAATTGCAACATGACGAAAACCAAACACTATAAAAAACAAGTAAAAACGCGCCGAAGTTTCTTCGGAGCAATCGAGTTTTCTGTACAGTGTATAATCAAGGCCAACGAAAGTAGGTCTATCTTTCGGTGGTCTCGGTATAATGCTGTATGAGCCGCGGCCCATGAAACTTTAACAACGGCCCGGCGTTGGCCTATCCTATATCGTTGCCAAACGCGCGATTATGGCTAACTTTAACTTTAAATCAAATAAAAGCTACTGAGGCTAGGGGGCTGCAATTTGGTACGTTTGATGGCTGGCGGGTGGATGATCAACATACCAATTTGCAGCCCTCTAGCCTCAGTAGTTCTTAAGATCCGAGGGCGGACAAAAAAAGTGCGGGCGGACTGACAAAGCCGGCACAATAAGTTTTCTTTCACAGAAAACTAAAACGCTTTGCTCAGAAAGTATGTCGACGACGAGGTTGCCTAAACAAAAACAGACATTAAAAAGACACGATAACATCTGGGAATGAAATGATACACTGAACTTCTTCAGTATTAAAAAAAAAAACAATTATCAGACATCAAAGGCAGTGTACCAGAACACTTATGAAAGCAAAAATCTAATTAATCTTCAAAGGTCTTCCAGCAGACATTCCTATGAAAAGGCTTACAAAAGCCTATAAGTTTCCCGTTCCTCTTAGTACTTAGAACCAGCTTAAAAGGGTCTACGTGTCTAATGCATTTGATACATTATTCATTCGAGGTACATCTTTGAACGCGAGGAGAGCTGGTGATGAAAGACTTTGTCTGGCTTTGAAATAGGTCTCTGACCGTACCAGTAAATTACCTGGTAATGCATTAAGCTTTAGACATTTTCCTCAGTACTGTTATGCTATTAGAAAATAACAAATTTCGCTGGCATTAACCAAAGTCCTCGTTATACTTAGCGCCAAGCACAACAAGTCATACGCTAGTATGCTTCAATTACCGAAAATTGCTGAGGATTTGATGAGAGTAATTATCGAATGTTTCCCGATCAATCCCGAAGTTTTAAAGCTTTTGGGGGAGAAAATGGCATATTCATTGTAATTTACCAATAATGACGCAATTATTTTCCCCACTAATTAGCCTTTGGAAAACCAAGCACTGAATACGCGAAATTATTCTGGTGACCTCAGATCCCCATTAACTGGAAAACTAGGCACACTGGATGGAATAGAATAGGATTGTCAGAGGTTAGAATGGAAGCCAAAATGGAATAGTTTACCCTGTCTTTATTTTGGGGATATAGTACACCACTGAAATAACAATTTTTTCATAAACGATCTTTGCGAATTTGTAGAAATGTTCAAAATTATATATATATATATATATATATATATATATATATATACACACACATATACATATAAATAATTGTGTTTATTTGTGGTATTTAATACACCATTAAACTAACAATTTCATAAACGATCTCTGCGAAATTGAATAAATTTTCAAAATAATCCGAATATATATATATATATATATATATATATATATATATATATATATATATATATATATATATATATATGCTTACCCCACCCCATATGAAAAATTGGAAAAAGCACGATAAACGAAGAAGAAGAAGAAGAAGAAAACGAAGAAGAATTCACACACACATGAATGCACATCTGTTATTCCTATTACTTTACCTTTCTTTCTCCACATGAATTTCCTGTTCACCACTACCCCTTATTATCTGGAAAGCACAACAGCCCATTAGATAAACAGTTTTTATTAATTAAATGGCATATGGCTTTTGCATAACCGTAATAGTTAACTAATTAACCTAAGAGCTTCTGATACAGCAATCCTCCTAATTAGGTTTTGTATAATGATATGACTCAGTTAAATTTGCATGTTATGTGTTATCGTGTAATGCACGATATATATATATATATATATATATATATATATATATATATATATATATATATATATATATATATATATATATATATATATATATATACGCAAATGTACCACAAGGAAAATGAAACACTGTGTGCAAAGCCGGACCGGTTTCGTCTTTATGTCTAAGGCATTATCAGAGAATTGATACGTAGTGGAAGAAATTGACAATATAATATGTATGCTAAAGGAACAGTGTCAGTCCTCTGAAAATGTCTCAAATATAAAGACGAAAATTGTCAGGACTCACACCTGCGTTTAATTTTTTCTGTAGGACATTAGCTTATATATATATATATATATATATATATATATATATATATATATATATATATATATATATATATATATATATATATATATATATATATATAAAGCGAGACAGGCTACCCTGAAGGGTGTCACGGCGCCGCCCACCAGGAGGTGACGGGATTTTTAAAATGGCAAAAGGAACACACTGTACACCTTGATGCGCCTCTGCTTTTCACGATGGCCGATAAGATACCCATCCCAACGCTTTTAAGTTTATAGATATCAGATCAAAATGGGACAAGAAAACGACTCCATTGCTTGTAGGAGGCGATAAAGACAGTCATCGAAGCTAGATTATCGGGTGTCACACACCAGGTCGTTCAAATGCAGAAGGGGCTCTTTCCTTCAGGCTGAATGCGCGCTGGAAAGTTTTCTTTATCTATTATCTCTTCCTTTAAGTCCTGTATTTTAATCTCTTGCAGGATAGAAGTGGAAAAGAACAGGTAAAGTTCCTTCCATTATCATGTTTCAGACTTCTATGGGAAGAATGTTTCCACTCACTCTGGTTTTATGGTCCAGGATGTTCATTAAAATGGTTTGCTCTTTCAGTGAAAATTGCAGCCATAATATAAATCTAGGAAGTGTAAGAATTCTTAGAGAAAATGTGTTATGTTGGAGTTTAAAACTCTGTTTTTTTTTCTTGTTTTGCGTCTGAGACTTTACCTGTGAAACATCATGTAAGGAATCTCACGTCAAATCACTCAAAAAATAAATGACGAGAATGCACAACACTTCTTAATATTTTTAAGCAAGGGATATTTATTTCATCAATCAAGTCTCTTGGACAGAAAGTTTCATTTGCCTCAACCGGATTGCATCTGATGCAACTAATTTCATAGACGCTTTCGCTGTTATTTCTGGACCATCCCCTTCTTCGCCGTAAAGTGGATAATTCCTCCCTTTTCTACAGAAACTCTTTCGGTCAGTGTTTCGCGGAGCTCGGGGAAGAGATTCTCCTCTCACGCGACCTTGTGGTATACCCGTCGGTCCATCTCTCGTGTCATTTACTCTGTAGAAGTCGCAAATCCCAGTTGTCACAGCTTAGCAGATGGTAAGTACTTCTATCGTCAAACTTTGCAATTCTCTCTTTGCTTCTGTTTTCCTCTTCTATCGCTTCCTTGTAAGTTAAACCCCACTCTGCCTCTTCTCCTTCGTCTCGTTTCTCTGGGAATTCGGCTAGAACTGGGCCAAAAGTTGCCAGCCCCGTTGGCCTAAGGATTAAGAAATTTTTTTTTCAACTACCTCTCTGTTGTATCAAGGTCAAGTTTTATGTAAGCGTACGGATCATGGCGATCACAGTATACAATGAAGTTCCTCAAACGTTCCCTCTAAGAATATTCATTATTTCTGAAATATGATCATAATTACAGCTTCCACCGAAAGAAACATACTGTAATCTACTTACTGTTATATGGAAGCAACATATTTGGTCTTCAGTGGTCCTTCATATTCTATTGGAATTAGTTACCTGCTAATACAATCCATATTAAGAAATTTGCTTTTCTGTTCCTCATTCGTAAGTATTGTTTCCGAAAGATTTTAAATTAATGTCCATACTCTGCACAGATAGGACCATAAGTTCAGTTCATATATATGACACAGCGGATGAAATCATGATTACAATATGACCAACAAGCAAAGTTTATTCCCCGTTCCCTGAAAGTTCTAACAAAAATAAGTTTTCGTATGATCAGTTATATTGTATTGAGCTAAATTGAAGATGGCAACACTACGATACTATATAAATCAGTTAATAGCAGTACTGTTATAAAAAACGGAAGATACATTAGGCACATGAACATCAACTCAAGACACACACAAAAAAAAAAAAACAAAGCAAGACCACTAGCAAATATGAAGAGAAGCCTTTAATAAAAATAACCAAAAGACGATTATTAAGGGTTATTATGCAAGCGTCTCCTCACCCGCGGCATTGGGCTGCTTGCCAATATCAGACAAGGAGACCCGTTACGACAGTTCTTAGAGGTAATTCAGGCCCTTACCTGCAGGAAGGTAGAATTTAGAACCCAGTTCAATCGACAGCATGGGTTCAACGATTCCGCATCCATTTGGGGGGCTCCGTCGACTTGGAAATCCAACGTTGGTTCGTATGGGTTGTCTTATTACGTCTTCGCTTGGTACAAATGTTGTCCAAAGATATGGGAGTCTAGAGAGATTTTTATTGCAATATTAAGAAATAATCAAAGGTAATTATCTCTTCTGTGCAGTGATTTCACGGTAACAGAATATTCAGTATTACAAACTAAACAAACAATTTTTATTGCAATATTAAGAAATAATCAAAGGTAATTATCTCCTCTGTACAGTGATTTCGCGGTAACAGAATATTTAGTATTACAAACTATACAAACACTTTGGATGATGGCTTCAGGTCTCATATACAGTAAACACTTTAAAGTGATTGGACAAGTTCTATTCGATCTTTTGAGATTTTATATATATATATATATATATATATATATATATATATATATATATATATCTATATTACATAGGTCATCAGATCTTGACATTTATGTACGATTCCGGAAGGAGATATTAATGGCATGCAAGGAGAAACCTTTCCTCTCAGAGGAAAACTTTTCCAACAAATGCCTAGAGCCGTTACGGGATCACCTTAGAAGCTCTCTTTGCCAGTTTGCAAATTCAAGCCAAGACCTTAAGTAGCCACCTCTATGGCAGATATGTGGAAAACACCTTCCTCGCCACTATAAAAGCCAAAAAGCTAAAGGGAGGCTTGCTAATGACTTAGAAAGTGATCGAGTTCTGAAATTCACAGTCGGAGCCAATAACAATAAGATTCGGGCTTTCCTTAATGTCGCCGTTGCGAGGATAAAAGCAAATCGTCACATTAGTCTTCTCAGAATCCCCAAACAGTGGAAGCTGCCATAATGCATGGGGAGAGTGTACAGACTCGTACAAGAGGAAATTGATATAAATTTCCAAAGCAAGGTCATCGACGTAGGTCAAAGGTGAGCGGACGGGATCGCGTCTTTCAAAACCCGCTGTACATTGCAAAAATAAATAGGCTGATAATATTATACAGCATTGTTTTTTGATTCTAATGATTTATATATGTCCAGTTTGTTGTGCTTTTGTTGGACCATATCAAGAGCTTGTAATTTTAATTGTATGATGTTGTGGTCAATAAACTTCTATCTACAATATCTATCTATCTACAGTTCGGGTCAGTGGAACGGGTGGAACTGTGAACCTCTGTTGGACTAAGCAGTGAATAAGTTATGTAGCAGTTACAGGGTTATGTTAGGATTAACCATAGATATAAGGGGTTTAGGGATAGTAACCTCACCTCACCCCACAAGACATTTTGGGAACAGGAAAGCTGGCCATTCCAGGAACACCCCCTCTAAAACACACATCTCCCCCTCTCTCTATAATATATATATATATATATATATATATATATATATATATATATATATATATATATATATATATATATATATATATATATATAATCAAAGCAAGGTGCTTGAATTTGCACGACGAAAATTTTCTCTTTATGCGAATTGCAATTCCGTTATGAGTGCGATACGACATAAAATCGGCTGTTTAAAATCCCAAACTCCGTGTTGCTGCATTTTATGAGGCTTAATTTTATTTTGTATTTTCTATTTAGCTTCAAAATATTATTTTTGCAGAGTCAATCATTTTGTGAAAGCGATCTGCCAATCTTTCCCGAACGAGCGCTGTCGACCGCCGCTGGAGTGATCTTATGTAAGATCTAATGCATTCGTGAGGAAAATATACTTCTTATGACTTTAGAAGGTTGTATTTGGAAATTTAATCTTGGAGTATTCATAGTCATGTCTATACATATATATGTATATATAATTTATTATAAATATATATATATATATACACACATATATATATACATATAAATACATATATATATATATATATATATATATATATATATATATATATATATATATATATATATATATATATATATACATATACATATACATATATACATAAATCAAGCGTGCTCTTACCGAAAATAACACAATGCCAACGCGAGCAAATTACACTACATCAACAAAACGAAACCTCTCAAAAACCTCCCCACCGAATTACCAGCATCACAGAAAACATAATGACACTCGATTTATCTCTGACACGCAGTGGGAATCGGAACAAGAGCTCATTTGGAACCGAACGTCCTTCATTACTGGTTTTACCTGAAGCCTCATTCGGCTGCGTTCAGTACAATGCCAGGTAAGATCTTAATTAAACCGCGTTGAGGACCTTGTCTAGATTTTTGCGTTCTTGTCAGTATCCAATGCGTTGCATGCTATGCGTCTGGGACTGAGAATGAGGTAGAAAGATAAAAATAAAAAGATAATAATCAGTGGATGATTAAGCAGGACAATGGTGCGCGGTTGGAAATTAATTTCCTTACAAGGATATATATTCTAAAATTAAAATGAGACGGGACAAGGAATTATTAAATTAAAGCGAAAAAATAAAAATAAAAAGCAAGGGGTGTTGGGCAGGAACACCTCATTTAGATCCCAACTCGGTCCCACACCCAAATCTAATCAATTATTCCTTAGGATATCGCAGATCTTTTCTAAAACTTTCGTAAAAACTCGTTCATTAGTGTTTACGTAAACATGCTAATGGACACAGATTGTTGGCATGAGCATCGTCTCCCAAGGGGGGTTTAGGTTTGTAGAAAATAAAAAAGGAATTTACGCATAATAAACCAAAAGAAATGTTACTAAACACTTTGGGTTTGTAAAAAAAAAAAAAAAAAAGAATTTACGCATAATAAACCAAAAGAAATAAGTTGATAAACACTTTGGGTTTGTAAAAAAAAAAAAAGAATTTACGCATAATAAACCATAATAAATAAGTTAATAAACACTTTGCTGCTAAAACAAGGCATTAATTATGAAGCGATGGAAGGCAAATTCAGGAGATGATAGCGCTGTCGGAAGCAATCAAACTATATGTGACATCATAAACGATTCGAGCAATTAATGAAAATGATGAAATGAAAGGGTAAAGCCGAGTGGCCCCCAACTGCCGTCTAGAGAGAGAAGCATAGATAAGACAAAGTAATGGATTGCATAAACTAGAGGAAGGTTCAATAATCGACCGAGCAATGAACATTCAGACACATTCTGTGTTTGTCTAGACATGATTGGGAATAATGTGCGCATTGTCCTGGGTTGGGGAAATGCATTTGAGAGTTGTGATAACTTACAATCTTTTATGCATGTTAAAATGATTTACTATATTAGTTTTTTTTTCATCACAGTTTGGAGCGAAAACGACATTTTCTCTGTTCATTAATATCCTGTTTTGCTATTGTAATCTGAGATGAAAATGTCTCTGCGTTTTGCTATTGTAATCTAAGATGAAAATGTCTGAACGTTTTGCTATTGCAATCTGGGATGAAAATGTCTGTACGTTTTGTTATTGTAGTCTGAGACGAAAATGTCTGTGCGTTTTGCTATTGTAATCTGAGATGAAAATGTCTGTGCGTTTTGCTATTGTAATCTGAGACGAAAATGTCCGAACGTTTTGTTATTGTAATCTGAGACGAAAATGTCTGAACGTTTTGTTATTGCAATCTGGGATGAAAATGTCTGTGCGTTTTGCTATTGTAATCTGCGATGAAAATGTCTGAACGTTTTGCTATTGTAATCTGAGATGAAAATGTCTGTGCGTTTTGCTATTGTAATCTAAGATGAAAATGTCTGAACGTTTTGTTATTGTAATCTGGGATGAAAATGTCTGTGCGTTTTGCTATTGTAATCTAAGATGAAAATGTCTGAACGTTTTGCTATTGTAATCTGAGATGAAAATGTCTGTGCGTTTTGCTATTGCAATCTGAAATGAAAATGTCCGAACGTTTTGCTATTGTACTCTATGATGAAAATGTCTGAACGTTTTGCTATTGCAATCTGGGATGAAAATGTCTGTGCGTTTTGCTATTGTAATCTGCGATGAAAATGTCTGAACGTTTTGCTATTGCAATCTGAGACGAAAATGTCTGAACGTTTCTTATCTTCAGCATTTACTTGTCCATGTTGTTATGGCTTCTAAAGAAGTTTCTGAACATTTTCTCTACCTGGCGTTTTTTTTGTCCTTTATTTTTTCGTGTCATGCGAATAAAGGAGTAGAATACATTCCGAATATATTTTATACTCAATATTTTTGTACCTGCTCTCAATCGGGGCATCACAAGAAAATGTCATAACTTTTTTCAACTTATCAAATTTTCTTTTTAAATCTTAACTTCAGCATACGCTATATACTAGCAGAACTTTAGCCCCTATTCGGCATTTTCCCGATTCCAAAGATGTTCCGTTATTCATTTTCCGTCTCAGAAATATCCAACGGGTCGCCTTTGATATCTGAAAAATGGCTTCTCTTTCTTTGTAGTTTAAAACCCAATTACCTTTTTCGTAAGCCGAACATCTATCATTTTACTTTCAAAGTTTAAAATCCCGGATCGCCAGCTTCAAGACTTTGAAATCTAATATTTCCGGAAAGTTTAAAAATAATTTCCTTTTCGAAGTTTGGAACTTTGATGTACTTTATTTTTCTGCTCTAAAGATTCAGTCACCTATTCTTTTCTAATGAGAATCTAAACCGTAACAGTCTTGTTAAAAATACCGTGGCTCAAGTTACAAAAATGAATTAATTAGTTCAGCGTAAAGAAGTTCAGAGAAGCATGTTATATATTTACCAGTGAAAGTTCATATGTTAGCCCCATCATCATCATCATCATTATTATTATTATTATTATTATTATTATTATTATTATTATTATTATTATTATTAAACTAAGGCATATAGAGTAAGAATATGTTTTAACCTGTGAATCTTTGTAGGATTTTTTGTTGTTTAATTCTGTTCCCATAATATTCCAGAAAGTTATTGATGTAATACAGCAGTATTTCTGGGGGGAATGGGGTGGGAAAAGGTGTTTCATGACCGAAAACAGATTTATCTTTCGGTGGTCTCGGTATAATGCTGTATGAGCCGCGGCCCATGAAACTTTAACCACGGCCGGTGGTGGCCTGTCCTATATTGTTGCCAGAAGCACTTTTATGGCTAACGTTAACCTTAAATAAAATAAAAACTACTGAAGCTAGAGGGATGCAATTTGGTATGTTTGATGATTGGAGGGTGGATGATCAACACACCAATTTGCAGCCCTCTAGCCTCTACAGTTTTTAAGATTTGCCGGTGGACAGAAAAAGTGCGGACAGAAAAAAGTGCGGACAGAAAACAGTGCGGACAGAAAAGTGCGGACAGAAAAAAGTGCGGACAGAAAAAAATGCGGACGGACGGACAAAGCCGGCACAACAGTTTTCTCTTACAGAAACCTAAAAACTGTTTGAGGGAAGATACAGTTTTCCAAACGAACCATTAAAGGATAACGAACGAGGCTTTGTTGATGGAAATAAATTTACTTTAACGCGACCGTGAAAAATCATTCACGAAGAGCTGAATACTCAGTCATTTGATCGACGCCGGGTCAAATGCGACATCAAACGGAACTGCTGCATCATTTTAGCCTGTTGTTAAATGAAAATTTTCGATGCGAGACACAAACGCTGGAAGATCAAAGGGCTAATCACAAATGGGAATCTGTTTCGCGTGGGAATTTTGAACTTACCCGGAATTTGCGTTCGATGGCATTCAGTTGAATTGTCATTAAATCAGAGCGCAAAATAAATTGCAAAGTTGTAATCGTCATGTATTACAGCTATATTTTACAGAGTCTGAGTAAATACCCGATACCAGAAGCGAATTAGAGGTCCTTTAAATATACCCTCAAGGCATATTTAAAGGACCTTGGCTACAAATAATTACACTTGCTTTTTTCCGATTCCTAATGATATATCTCACAAAAATGGGTGGTGGACTGCATAGTAAATAACAGATTTATGCCAATAAATAGGCGAACTTAGGTTCCAATAATGATTGCCGGAAAAATTGCAAATGTAGCCTAACTTTGTGCAATGAATGCAGTTGTTAATAAATTTGTTTGTTAGGTATATATTTTACTCTGATGCACAGGCCTGACGGGCGAACATCCTTATGCCAAGGCTTGGAGAGGTCAGGAGCAAAAAATGAAAGACAGAGTTGAAGTATATGAGCGTAAACGTGCTCCTTAAACTCCTCACGTGTCAAAGTCAACTACAAAAAACGAACCGGATGGTTTATTCGAAATGAAGCAATAATTCACACAAAATGACCGTTCATATCTTCATTATTAGATAATTTCAACTTTAAGGAAACGGCGGATCTGTTTATATCCCAGAGAGAGAGAGAGAGAGAGAGAGAGAGAGAGAGATAAACACCTGCGTTCGATCTTGGGAAATGAAAACAATTTTTCCGCAGCTCTTCCCGCGAGCCTCCCGAGAGAAATTGGTTCCCTCCTCGGCCAGAATTAGGCCAACCGACCAGTTGTCTTACTCTTAGCTGCGCGTTTCGTTTGAAGTTAAGAATTCTGGAAAGGAAAAAGTTAATTTCCTCGTCTTTTCCCGTGAGGGATGAGCACAAAGCTTCGCCGGAACAGAAATAAATAATGCATCCGGGGGAAGACTGAATGCTTTCCAGCATAAGCTAGACTATGCCAAGGCATTACTCGGCTGCTCCCTCCGGGCTGCCGGTCTCACGGCACAAACAGCTGTTCAGCTCCTTCAATAGTCTGCAGCAGCATCTGGGAGCCATTTGTCCCCCCTGGCAAAATGTAAAGAGGTCCATTACACGGCAGCGGGAAGGTACGAATTGAAGACTTGTTGACTATTGCTGCTGTTTTGGCAACGACCTCTCCTGACAGAGGAGTTTCCAGAGAGGAAACTCTAACGGTCGTCCGAGATCGCTTTTATTCCAGGCAAAGGGGGGTCTTGGGTGTGATTTCAGGCCATTCCGATGTCTGGAAGAAGAGTCTTTAGTTCGTTGAGGGTTTGATCTTACTAATTTCTATATAAAACTGAAAGAAATATAGTGAAAATTTCGTTTAAATGAAGAAAAAACTCGGGTAATACACAGGACAAACACTTCAGGAGCAAAAACGAAAATATATAAAAAGAAAGTCTTTTGGTATGAGGGTCTCGACTCAAAATGAGTCTGGTAAAGGAATAAAAGTTTAATTTTGTTATCGTACCCTAAAAAGACTTCTCCCTCAATGGCCCGTTCTCTTCTCAAAGCGTTTCTCGCTAATGTGACGTCGATGAATTTGTCTGGCTCAAACTGGAAAACATGATAGTGATTCAAATGGAGGAGCCTAATTTCAAAGAGGGCCATATCACACCGTATAATATTATTATTGAAGAAGAGGGTCTGACCCAGAATTGAAATACAAAATATGGATCAATGTATCACATATATAACATTTCCAGTTGCTCAGATGTGTGGCCTCAGGTTTAATGATTCGTTAATTACCATTCCACACTCACGAGTCCTTGGAATGAGGTGATTCCACTTGCTTATATCCCAATATCTGGCCTAAAAACAGCGGTGTAGGGTGAATATTACTGCATGTTTGCCTTCAAAACGCCTCATGTTTTCTCAAATGGAAGAATTTCTTGACCTGCCATTACGGCATATTGAAGGAACTGTCAAAATTCGCAATAGCAACGATCTGGAATAAAAATATCCCGCGTGAAATCAAATATTTATGTTTAAAGATACTCTCATTTGCTTATTTTTCCTTTCTTTTTTTATAAATATACGCTTTCTATTGAGAAGAAGCACTCAGTTTCGTGCTCTTTCAATAATAATAATAAATAATAATAATAATAATAATAATAATAATAATAATAATAATAATAATAATAATAATAATAATAATAATAATAATAATAATAATAAGGAGACCTTTCCTGAGAGCAGTAGCTTTGAAAAACATAGCTGTTTCTGCGGTATTCAATTTGTATAGTTTTCTCACTGCGCTGATAACCTTGTCATTCAGCGTGTAGCTGATATATCAAGTTTCCTGAGGTCATGTAAAGAGATACCTTACATGACCTTAAGGAACTTGATATACGAGTTCCACGCTGTTGAGAAGGGTATTACATGCATAGAGAAGACTCTATGCAAATTGAATGCCGTAATAATAATAATAATAATAATAATAATAATAATAATAATAATAATAATAATAATAATAATAATAATAATAATCTCAAGATCCCTGAAAAGGAATCCAGAAAAACTAGATGCCGAAGTAGTTTATATTCAATATGATACCTTATTATTATTATTATTATTATTATTATTATTATTATTATTATTATTATTATTATTATTATTAATTACAAATACTCATAGTAGCACGAGTCTTGAAATGGAGAAACAAACCCACAGTTATACATACGTATATGTACACATATTTAAAGATAAATCTATACAGACAGTTTTAGGACACAGTTTCCCGAAAGCTTTCCGTACGGATTTATCTTTAAATATATGTACATATACATAACTGTGGATTTGTTTCTTCATTATTATTATTATTATTATTGTTATTACTATTATCATTATTATTATTATTATTAAATAAATCAAAAGAACACGAATTTGCTAACACGGGAAAGAAGAGTAGAACTGAATATAGATAATAAAATATTGTTGATTACATAAAGAGCAATCCATTCTAGATAGTTCCCGTTTCGAGAGTTGAAGATTTCCCCCCAGCGTCCTGTGATTATAACTGAGGAAATTCGACTCTTGGTTTTTGAACCTTGTACTTCACCGTTCTGACTCCCTTCTACAATCTTGCTGTCCAACATCTCGAAGTGTTACTTAGCAGAGGTGTGGGGGCTTTCTTTAGAATGTTATACTTCATCTCAATTTACTCGACCTCTTTATCTTGGTGTCCAACATCCCCAACTTCCTATTTTCACTGTCCTAAACGCTGAACGTCCGGAAGTGGCCCGGTGCTCGGGTTGACAGCCTAAATTTCATAAATCATAAATCAAACAAATTGTGGGAATTGGCTGCCTGACTGAACGGGAGGAAAATATCATTAGCAAAATTTAAGGAAAACAAACACAAATCTTATTTGTACTTTTTAATGATACAAATATAATTATAGATTTTTATTTTGACATTATCACAAAAATAGACATTATACAATCATCAGACAACAATACATAATGAATGTCATAAATATTTTTTGCTTACAAAAAGCGAGCAATTATGATGATGAGGCGATGAGGATGATGAATTCAGAGGGTAATAATGAACATTACAGTATCCACAGTCACATTCTACAATGCAGAGTTGCATAGCAGTCTCGAACTAACCGTGCAACAAAACTGAATGACAAAATTCAAAAGTTCTAAGCAACGACCAGACGGACCTATGATCGGTAATTAATAAAAAAAAGTTATTGGGAAAGAAAGAAATTTTTTCGCTTACTAATTTTACTTTCAAATAACTGCCATTGTGAAAATTCGCCTTTAAAATTAAATATAAATATTCCGACTCAGTTTCTTTTCTCGTTAGGAAGCATCGTGATTTAATTTATTTTAACTCCACTGTACAGTGGGAGAAACACCTATGCCAGATGTCTTTTGCAACCACTCTCTCTCTCTCTCTCTCTCTCTCTATATATATATATATACATATAAATAATGGATAAATATATATATTATATATATACATATATATCTATATATATATATATATATATATATCCCACCCAAATTGATTACCTCAATCGCGACAAACTGAAAACCGATTCGTGAAGACACAAAACGGCTCTGAAGAGCAAATGTAACAAATGCAGTTAACGACGGGGTGATACAAAGGCAATTTTGCCATCCTTTAATCCTCTTCGGGGAAATAAACGCCAGAATTCTCTCGTTGTATTTTTTCCATTATCACTTCTGTTTTCCCCGACTACTGGCTTTTTTATTCCAGCTATGCTTTGTAAATGCTTGCTGGGTCATTTTCTTTCTTTCAATCTTCCCCACAAACTCCCTGTTCACAAGGACGCGTCTAACGGATGTTTGAGAGTCGGATCGTAATCTCTCTCTCTCTCTTATTCTCGGGAATATAAGACCAGGAGGTCACAATGCAATAAATAAGAAGAAATTTGACCAAAGGTCGAACAGAATAGTAGCTTAGAGCCGAACTCGGTTTTCTAATGGGCTTATAGTCCTTTCCATGAAGATTTCAAGGTTTTCAGGAAAAAGTAAATTGAAAAATAGCACAGGACGAATCAAATACAACGCTGGTGTTTATGATGTGTGTTTCTCTCTCTCTCTCTCTCTCTCTCTCTCTCTCTTCATTCTGTCATAATTTTTTTTAAGGGTTTATCAAATACAGAATAATAGTTGACTGCCACTTCTTATTATTTTTAAGGAATGAACAACCGGATGGTTATAATGAAATACGAAAACATTCCGTCTTTAACATTAAATACAAAAAGATGATAAGTTTCACCCGCAGACACACACAAACACACATTATATATATATACATACATACATATATATTATACACACCTATATATATATACTGTATGTATACATATACGTATATATATATGTGTGTGTACGTATATATGAAGATTATAACGCAGCTTCGAAGTTCATGAGAATGACTTCAGTTAATGACATTATATTAAGACAGATTAGTTATTCCAATTGAATAGCTCGACAGGGCCCTCCGAGTAAGTTAATCAAATGCTATATTATTCCTGACACGTAGCTGAGAGAGAGAGAGAGAGAGAGAGAGAGAGAGGTCTGTTAAAAATAACTTTGAGGTATGTATTAATCCTTAGATTTTTTTTATCTACTTTTAGTATTTTGTAGGTTAATTTTTATGTATAGAATTCACTCCAGTGTATTTTGAGTGAAATACAGCCTTTATTATTATATTATTATTAATTCTTAACTGGATGAAATTGAAGCGGCGAAAACTATTACTCTTAATTGAATCTACAGAATAGGGCTCTAATAGACCATTCACTCGCAATCAGTACCATTCAGTTCAGCCACTCATTTTAAAGAACCCTACCCAGATGAAAGAGGCTTTAATCCAGCGATGATTTATGTAACCCTAAGTTCAGAACAGACATCTCTTGTATCTTTCCCTTTACATATGGCATCTAGGAACAGTCAGCTGCTATCCGTCTCTCTTTCCATTCAGCTGCTACATCTAGGGTATTTTATGTCATATCTCTTGTGATTTTTCCTTCAGATTTATTATCTAGTATTATCTAGGATCTTTCAGGTGACATCTTCTGTGTACGTTTCCTTTCAACTGCGACATTTGAGATCAATTAGATGACATCTGTCGTGTTTCTTTCCGTTCGGTATCAAGATCCAGGGTCCTTTTAAATATTATTTTCTGTGTCTCTTTCCATTCATTTCTACAAAGCACGAGCCGGGCGGATAACATCTGTATCTCTTTCCATTGAACCTGAACATTCAGAATCAGTCACATGACATCTGTATCTCTTTCCATTGAACCTGAACATTTAGAATCAGTCACATGACATCTGTATGTCTTTCCATTGAACCTGAACATTCAGAATCAGTCACATAACATCTGTATCTCTTTCCATTGAACCTGAACATTTAGAATCAGTTACATAACATTTGTATATCTTTCCATTGAACCTGAACGTTTAGAATCAGTCACATGACATCTGTATCTCTTTCCATTGAACCTGAACATTCAGAATCAGTCACATAACATTTGTATCTCTTTCCATTGAACCTGAACATTCAGAATCAGTCACATAACATCTGTATCTCTTTCCATTGAACCTGAACATTTAGAATCAGTCACATAGCATCTGTATCTCTTTCCATTGAACCTGAACATTCAGAATCAGTCACATAACATTTGTTTATCTTTCCATTGAACCTGAACATTCAGAATCAGTCACATGACATCTGTATCTCTTTCCATTGAACCTGAACATTCAGAATCAGTCACATGACATCTGTATCTCTTTCCATTGAACCTGAACATTCAGAATCAGTCACATAACATCTGTATCTCTTTCCATTGAACCTGAACATTCAGAATCAGTCACATGACATCTGTATCTCTTTCCATTGAACCTGAACATTCAGAATCAGTCACATAACATTTGTATATTTTTCCATTCAACTGGAACATTCAGAATCAGTCACACAAAATCTGCATATCTTTCCATTCAACTGAAACATTCAGAATTACATAACATTTTGTATCTCTTTCCATTCAACCGAAACATCCAGAATCAGTCACATAACATTTGTATCTCTTTCCATTCAACCAAACATCCAGAATCAGTCACATAACATTTGTATCTCTTTCCATTCAACCGAAACATCCAGAATCAGTCACCTAACATTTGTATCTCTTTCCATTGAACCAAACATTCAGAATCAGCCATATAACATCCCTGATGAGTTGGATAACTTCTGTGAATCCTTCAATAGATGCTGCGTTTGTAAAGTTTTGAGTCTTTAAGCGTTATTCCTGTATCAATGTGGATAATAATTTCCTAGTAATTAAACATCTACTTAATTAGTATGTCAGATTAACTAGAGATTGATCGACAGCTGAAAGGCTGGGTTAGTAAGTAAATCAGGAAAAATACATTTTTCTGTAAATATTTAACAGAAATTCAATCAGATTTGTTTTACTTTTTTATAATATCTATATACGTTCTTTGACAACTGCGCGATTAACAATATTCGTTACCGGAAAATCATTGATGTTACGTTATATCAGATCTTCAAAAATAACAGAATTTTTAATGGGCTACCGTTACCGTCAATTATCTCATACCTTTGTTAATATAAATGCGTAATTAAGCATCAGGTGTTGGGTACTTAATAACTGAATTTTCTGCTTGCAACATTCTGGGAGGAACATAAAGAATTCCTGTACATTCATTACTGCGTGTCGTTGCTTTTTAAAAAACAAAAACATGATAATTCTGGATTGTTCTCCTATAAATATAAACGTCATGTGCTTTATAAAAATATTTCTGATGCAAAAATATATTCTAAAACACAGAATGCAATGCCGAAAAATATTTTACTGAAACGGTGCTGTGTATTCTGGATTCCGCTGGACTTGCGATTCACGAACTTCTCGTTTAACAGCGAAACGTTTAAAAACAAAACGTTTAAAAGCGAAACGTTTGACAGAGAAACGTTTAAAAACAAAACGTTTAAAAGCGAAACGTTTGGCAGAGAAACGTTTAAAAACAAAACGTTTAAAAGCGAAACGTTTAATAGAGAAACGTTTAGAAACAAAACGTTTAAAAGCGAAACGTTTAACAGAGAAACGTTTAAAACAAAACGTTTAAAAGCTAAGCGTTTAACAGAGAAACGTTTAAAACAAAACGTTTAGAAGCGAAACGTTTAAAAACAAAACGTTTAGAAGCGAAACGTTTAAAAACAAAACGTTTAAACGCAAAACGTTTAAAAGCAAAGCGTTTAAGAGAGAAATGTTTAACAGTGAAACGTTTCAAAAACAAAACGTTTAAAAGCGAAACTTTAAAAACAAAACGTTTAGAAGCGAAATGTTTAAAAACAAAATGTTTAAAAGGGAAGCGTTTAAGAACGAAACCTTTAACAGCGAAAAGTTTCAAAAACAAAACGTTTAAGAGCGAAACGTTTAAAAACAAAATGCTTAAAAGGAAAGCGTTTAAGAGCGAAATGTTTAACAGTGAAACGTTTAACAGTGAAACGTTTAAGAGCGAAACCTTTAACAGCGAAACGTTTCAAAAACAAAACGTTTAAAAGCGAAACAGGCTTATTTCTGCTGTCGACACAGGCAATCAAACCTTCGGAAAGAAAAAGATAACGGAAAATAGAAAGTTGTAGCTTAAATCGTCGAGTATTCTCGGTTAAGGGGAACGTGGGAGGAAGAAGAAGAAGAAGAAGAAGAAGAAGAAGAAGAAGAAGAAGAAGAAGAAGAAGAAGAGCGGGATTTTGTCTCTTAAAAGATGTAAGGGAATAACACGAATTATGGAAAACAGAATAAGAAAGGGAATTCCAAATTTTATCATTCACCGTGGGTTCCCTAGGCGCTTATTCTTTTTCTGAGAGAGAGAGAGAGAGAGAGAGAGAGAGAGAATGGTTCGTGTTACAACCTAATGAACTCCTGACTTTCTGCTCTTTCGTCAAACTTTTAAGAGAGTCAGAAATCGATTGATTGCTTGATTAGTCTATGTCAACAGGCGTCGCAGCGACTAAGGTCATCCACACTTGCCGGAGAATTAATACGAGTGAGAAAGGAGACGGGAAAGATTTTATATTTAACTGCTCTAAAACCTAATATCACAATTCTCCCTAAAATTCAGATTAAAATAAAAAGGTCTTTTCTTTCGATCTCGTATACTGTATTTCAAATTCATAAATAATAATAATAATAATAATAATAATAATAATAATAATAATAATAATAATAATAATAATAATAATAGTAATAATAATAATAATAAGCAGCTAGTTATTCAAGACAAGGAAGTCAGCATGCAAGTGTTGCACGAGTAATAAGTAATATAAAATGAAGCGTATTTTTAATGAATATGAATGCTTAATGTATAAATAACGATAAAATAATTTCTTGTTATCCCGTTCAGAAGGAAGTATCTCTAAACATAATTATCTAAAACTGAAAACTTAAAAAAAAACACCATGTCTGTAAATGAGGTCTGACAAGCACGCACAAGGAGAGAGAGAGAGAGAGAGAGAGAGAGAGAGAGGTAAGCCTACAAACGACATTGCAGAGATTCAGACGTGGATCATCTACAGAAAAATCTCAAAACGAGAGTTTTAAACTATGCAAGATAAACCTGCAAACAGTCTCAAAAGGGTAAAATAGAAATAAAATAAAAAATAAATTACCAAAAGCTAAGCAAAGCGTGATTGTAGATGAAACTGGGTACACAAGATAAAAAAAATCCTGCTCTGTTAATACTAAAAGTATTTCTTACCGTTAACAGCCTTGTCCGGTCGCGACAGCTTTTCTGAGACCGGGTTTCAAAATACAGGACATTATGGACGGTTTCGTACAGCGGATGGCATGCAAGAAGGTCATGTGAGGTGAAGACGCGAAGGAAATCTTTGAGGACAAATGGAATTGATGAGTGAAAAAGAAAGTTTCGCCAATTCAGATGACGGTGAGAAAGAGCGGCGGTGATGACGAAGAAGATCGATGTGTCATGTCGACGTATAATCCCTGTAATATCGATGAGGAAAATTGCTACAAAAAATGTTTCCCCAATTATTGTTTTTTTCAATAATGGGAAACGTCACGAGCAACATTCACAATGAATGAACGTTCAGCTAACATTCCATACATTTCTGTGCACTTGACAAAGAAAACGCCTATATACGCATGTACCAAAAATAGTATTTGGAAATCTTTCTCCAATTTCCGATCAACTGTCATGCAACTTGAGGAGAGTAATGGAAGTATTGTTTCTAAGCGAATGTTTTTCATCGAACCGAATTTCATCAGGTAGAATCAACGTTTCCCAGTCACACAACGCACGAGTTTATCAGAGGCGTGATTACTTCATAGTTTCCAGGATTTATTTCTTTATCAACACATTCTCACAGCGATACGAGACATTTTCAAAATTTCATTGGACAACGCACGTATATTATCCATATACTGTATATATCTTCATTATGCCGTCTATGTTATTTGTAATTATCCCATTTCACGGTAAAATTCTCCCAGTAATATTACGGTAAAATTCTCGCCAGTAATATTACGATAAATTTCCCCCAGTAATATTACGGTAAAATTCTGCATTAATATCTACAGTAAGTCGATTTCACACGCCTGAATCACATAATTTCTCGGTCATGTGTGGTTAAAACATTGTGAATCGCACATTTGGTTAAACTCCACATGAGCAGTCGCGTACATTTCAAAACACATGGCTAACTGACACATTAATAGCAAAATCTATTTCACATACCTAAACCACACATCAGTAACGAAGTGGATATCACATCTAAATCACAAGTGAATAAATAAGTGGACTTCAGGCGCCTCCACTTTCAGTTGGAGTAAGAATAAAACCGCTGTATTACAACCAACTCGCTGTAACGAACACAACACTCACAAACATTACAAATTCTCACTTGGTCCCACGAAATGTTCGAGTTGAGCGCAATTTTTTTTTTACTCAGTTACCATTTTTTCACTCAACGGAAGTATTTGATCGAGGTTTTGCTAAAAAAAGGTTAGAAAAAACGAAAAATTTCAGAAATTTCTGTTCTCGAGGATTTAGGTTTCATCCCACTAATGGACTCCCGTGACCAGGCTGGCCTAATTTTTCTTCCGTTCGGGCGTTTCACATGGAAGAATCAAATTTTTTCTTTTCCAGAATTATAAATAAAACGTTTTCGTACACATCTGAACGCAGACCTGGAAAATGTTTAGCCAGGTAGTAACGCCAATTTTTATGGACGTAGTCGAAAACATGTTTGCCAGCGAGGAACAAAATGTAACCTTGTTTTCGGGACAGAAATTGGTACCCAAAGGTGGTTAATTGAACACGTCCTTTCTACCGCCTTTGAACACCTCAATGATTTTCTTATAAATTCGCTATAACTTCTGTCACGCTGGTTACTTCAAAGAACAATTAATCCTCGGAATCTTGTATCAATCCCCCAAAAGATACAAAATCCGACGATTACACCGTAAAACGAGCAAAAAACAACGTCCTCTTCGTACGAATCAGTTCCCAACGAACGTTGCCACTCAGGGCTGCCAACCGTTCGGACAAGTCTCCGCCGTCTTCCCATTCTCATCACGAGCACTGGATTCGACCTTACGATGAAGTTTTCGCAATTATTACACCCTGGTCACTTGGCCTTCCTCTTCGTCGATGACGATGGCGAATTCGTGGATGACTCTCCTCCTCGATCGGCCAGTCATTCTGAGAAAATCGGAAATGGAATAGTTAATTACAAGGGACATAACACAGATAAGCCGTTTTCTTTAAAAAACGGTTAATGAGGGAAGTGTTTGAAATGTGATGTTGGTAGGGATAGGCCGTTTTAAAAACTAATAGCTAATGCTGCTGTGAATATCTGATGAAAGGTTTTACCTCTCAGGATTGAAGATTATACCTCCACGACTCTTTTTTTTCTGCGCTGGCAACACAATTATTGAATTTCATTCTCCCAGTTATTAATTATTCAGATTTTCCTTTACTTATCGAGATGATGATGCCCCACGGTTCAGGATTTGTTTTGAGTTGACGTTTAGACGTCCGTAAGCCTCCTTGAAACTTAATTTTATTTTCCCGTCATTTTGAATTTTTCCTTTCATACAAAAAAAAAACAAATAAAAAGCTTTAGAGCAGATTCAACCAGAACCGACTTTAATATAAATTTAATATTTCTAATTGACTTTGACGAGAATCACTCAGAACTAATATATATGTCTGTCGCAATTAAGCACCAGGAGTAATGACTACTTCTCTACCCACCTAACAGTAATAAAAGATCAACTGGAAGGAATCACAATAAAATTTCCAGTGGTAATTACAGAGATACAAGCTGGGATGCATCTTAACCTAGCCTTCCCTAACTAACCTAATCTAGGAGGTGGCAGAGTCCTACCTGGACTTAGGCACCTGAACCCCAACCACCCCCCCATCTTGAACCTAAGCATTCATCACCGCTTAATGGTAAATGTCGCAATTACGAACAAACTAGATAGATGGCAGTAAATTAGCCTAATACCACCAAACAATTACCATTCATAAATATGGAAACCTTTGACCTGAAATAAAAAAAAAACCAGTACAATGATTATCGGCAGTTATTCATATACACACATATAAATTATATATGTATATGTGTATATATACATATATTTTAGTTTTTACACTATTTTTTCATCTATATATCACCCTACTTCCTATTTATATTTCTTTTTATCCACGCATGAGAATTTTTTTTATCGAGTTAATAGCTTTCTCAGTTGTATCTCCCGGAAGCGCTCTCACAGTACATTAAAACAATACTAAATAACATTCGCAATTTACATTCTTACTGGAAATGCGATTTAGGTGGTTTATATAACAGTAATTTTCTGGTATGTTTCAGCGCATAGCCACTAAAATTTTAACCAAGTATCCGGCATAATTAAGGTCACTCATGCACGGACTTTCACTGACATGAGAGAGAGAGAGAGAGAGAGAGAGAGAGGTGTGGCTGGGGCTACATTCAAGGTGGTCTTTTTATGCTTGAGTTTAGGATAGGAGAGAGAGAGAGAGAGGTGGCTGGCTACATCCGAGCTTTTGTGTATCACAGTTTATTAGAATATAAGAGAGAGAGAGAGAGAGAGAGAGATGGCTTGCTACATTCAAGGTTTTGTGTGTCAGTGTTTATGGTATGAGAGAGAGAGAGAGAGAGAGAGAGAGAGAGAGCGGCTAAAAAAAACACTCAATCTTTGCATACTCATCCTAGCAAATGATAAAAAAAGGTGGTCCTCTTAATGAACAAACACTTTTCGACTTAATTAAATGCCAAAAGATTTCTTGGAGATCAAAAGGAGTTTGCCTAGGGAGTGACGCGCACGAATTAGCCGCCTTGATTGAAAATGCATTGAACTGCGCAATATCAGTATAAAGACCTTTTTTGGATTAAGATTATGTGTGGATGGTGTGTTTTTGTGGGCCTCCAAAAATGCACACACTCATATATGCATTTATGCTATATCTATATCTATAATATTATTGATTGATTTGTTAATTTATCTGTCCTAATAACTAAATCAGTTCCTTCTGTATTTCCAGTTACTTTCTGTTGGTTCTTTAAGAATGAACACCTCAATATTCTTTGGAAGCTTGAATTTCAAGTCAATGGCCCCTTTGGAACAGGGTTCATCCTCTGAATAATAATAATAATAATAATAATAATAATAATAATAATAATAATAATAATAATAATAATATCACGACCTGAAAATCGAAATAAGAAGGATATGGAATATGCCAGTGGAAATTGTACCCATAATCATTGG
>JANJGK010000047.1:2626442-2661442 GCA_039081455.1 Macrobrachium rosenbergii
GAAACATAGTGAGAAAAGTGATGGACTTCTATCAAAACAACCCAGTCGAATAGGATGACTGTGATAGAAAAATAATAATAATAATATCTGAGTATTTATAACACGACGACACCTTTATTGGATAATTTTTCCAAAGGCTCTTTCCTCAAATGGTTCAAAAGAACCCCCAATAAACGGCGAAAAATTCAGCCTGACCAACATAAAATACGCAATGAAAATTCACAGAGTGATTCTGCTACAAAAGTTCCCTGACTTAATATAGGAAATGACGCCTGAGTGCAAATTCACGTTACGTTTCCGCTGCTTATGAATTGCGGTAATTAGAAGCCGCGACGTAGAAGGCGGGGCGAATGAATTCGTTCATTGCTATGCACCGACGGATTGTAGCTGGTTTGGCTAGCGAGATATTCGAGCGAGCGCTGGTAAACATTCGAAGACTGTTAATTTGGAATATGCCGCTTGATTAGTTTTTAATAAACTGAGTACCGCCTTCGACGCTACAGGAATTTATTGTTTCAAAATGAAATTTCTTTTCTCCAGTCGACAAATTACGGAAAAATATAACCTAATTCAGCACCAGGATTATTATTAAAATCTGGCCACACTTCCGAGATCTGTAGCCTATTTCATCACCAAACCTAATCTAAAACCATCCATAACTACTGAAAATATTTTGCAAATAACACGTCCGTGGTGTAAATATTCGCTTCATAACAGCTTCGTAAGCTGGGATGATAAATAACTGTAATTACGATAACAAAATTAATGAACAAGGAAAGCAGATTCTGTCAGAATAAGAATTAAAGGATCATTATTATTATTAAAAAGTTGTAAGGGGGGGGGGGGAGCGACAAATTTTTGACCAGACCGAATCCCATATAAACAATTGAAAATCGCGAGCGCAGTAATTATGTCAAGAACATTTGCACGATAGAAGGATAAAATTAAATACTATGATCACAGAATACGAACTTTACATAAAAAAAAAAATAACACACACACAATAATCGTTTATTTAGAAAAAACACAGTGACTGGATTATGATACTTAAGTCCCGTCAGTGTTGGGTTCATTACGGCGGTGAAAAGTAGTACCGGATCAGTTTTTGATCGACAAACATCAACCTAATTTTTTAAAAATTACCGTATATTTCTTTTATATCGTTATTTTAGTATTTTGTGCCTTCCATTTGCTTGTGATTTTATTCCACATCGCAAAGTTTATCACATACACTTCCTAACGTTTAACGTAACTCAAAATTGCTGTTTGACCTTTCATGCTTTGTAATATAAATATTTTATTTTGTGTTGTGTTAGATAAAAAGTTCTTAAATCTTCAAGATTAACAAATAAAAAATGTAAATAAACAGGATTTTATACAAAACAATAAAACCAACAAAAAGGACTCTCAATATTACCATTTACTGCAAGCATAGAGAATTCCATTGTATAAACCATTTTCCATCTTTCGAGAATATATTCTAGGTTACCGAGTCCACCCAAGAAAGTGAAACGTGTATATAATTCTGCTGAATTTAAATTTCAAGTTCTAGCGAGTTATATTAAGGAAAAGAATATACGGACTCAGAATTCAACATTTGCACCCACGGGGGGAAAAGGAATATTTTTTCGTCCCCTCGTACGAAATGGGATAATATTACCGGAGAAAAGACAAGGTCTGGCATTTGTCACAGACATATATATATATATATATATATATATATATATATATATATATATATATATATATATATATATATATATATATATATACATATACTTACTATTTTGCAGTTTGTGCCTATATATTTTTCCAGCCATTGCTCCATTATTTTCTTTTCCGATTTGTGCCCCTTCGTTGCATGATGGGTAATATCGTTTTTTTTCCTTTCTGCTGTATAGCAAAATATATAATTTCATCACTATCTCCCTCACCATCCTCTCTCTCCCTCTCTCTCTCTCACCTCACTGTCTCACGCTCTTCCAATTTGTATCGATCACTCCGAGACCTGAGGCATTATTATTTAAGATTTCTTTTCGTCACAAGCACAGTTACCACAAAGGCCTTCTTCAGTCAGCAGTTCGCGTCTTTCTCGAACGCCATTCTCTTATGTTTGTGGAAGAGAATTCCGATTTTATATATCTGTCAGTAACGTTAAGGTTTAAACTGTGATAGCTTTACAGAGAGAGAGAGAGAGAGAGAGAGAGAGAGAGAGAGAGAGAGAGAGAGAGAGAGAGAGAGAGAGAGAGAGAGAGTGGGGGACCGCAATGAGACCTCTGTGTGCAGTCTGCTTACATGAGAGAGAGAGAGAGAGAGAGAGAGAGAGAGAGAGAGAGAGAGAGAGAGAGAGAGAGAGAGAGAGAGAGATGGGGAGGACTGTGATAGGACCTCGGTGTAGACTACTTCCATGAGAGAGAGAGAGAGAGAGAGAGAGAGAGAGACGACTGCAATGAGTCCTCTGTGCAGTGTGCTTGCATGAGAGAGAGAGAGAGAGAGAGAGAGAGAGAGAGAGAGAGAGAGAGAGAGAGAGAGAGAGAGAGAGAGAGAGAGGACTGCAATGAGTCCTCTGTGCAGTCTACTTACATGAGAGAGAGAGAGAGAGAGAGATTCAAAACCAATAGACTCATACTCTCTTCTTCATAAACCAAGCCACACACACACACACGAATGATCTAAATTCAATTAACCAAGCGAAAGCATCTAATTAAGTGTCACTCTTACAACTACTGACGCTAATGCTGCATTTTGCTAAAGCCCAATAAAACTGAATTACGATCATCAAAGAAAAACAAATTCGCCTTTTTTATCTTTTCGGCACAACTATACTTCGGACAAAAAAACGCGCGCGTAATTCCATCAGGCCTACAACAGGCTTTGCGACTGTTTTCCAGCTAAATGTCCCGCGAGACAGAGATGTGATCATTACCGCCACTTAACTGAGATTAAATATGGAATTGCCATAAATCGGGATCCATTCAATATGTATATATAAAAAAAACATGCTAGAATTAATGTGACCATTCGAAATTGGGATGAATGGGGGTAAGCAGCACTCAGTAATGTTCTCTCTCTCTCTCTCTCTCTCTCTCTCTCTCTCTCTCTCTCTCTCCTCTCTCTCTCCTCTCTCTCTCTCTCTCTCTCTCTCTCAACAGGCTTAAATACATACCAGTACTATTTGGAAACCCTCTGTCGAATCCTTCACAGGTTAAATTCCCCTAAACAATTTTCTTTTAGAAGAAGGATTTGGATATCCTTATTCTAAGAGGAAAATTGTTAAAGGGAATTTAATTGAAATACCCAGGGTGGGCATCCCTGACCTGAAAGGAATTAATTAGCAATCGAGGTTAAACGGAATACCTCTCTTTCTCTTCAGTAACTGAAATGAGAATTGCTTTGGCCCCAATATTCAGCTTCAAAGCTTTTTGACAGTTCGTTACATTTCTAATATTCTGACTTTTTTCTTTCGCATAAGCCGAACATTTCTTACACTATTTTCATTTCCCAACATTTAACATTTTTATTTTCTCGTTTATCTGCTCTCTAATTCTTTCGTTTTTTTTTTTACACTGATAGTTACGACACTTCCATTACTCCAGTTACTAACAGCAGCGCAAGATTAGAGTTATCTTTTTTTTTTTTTTATCTTGAATTCATTCACTTCCAGTTGGTTTTTAAATGCTATCCAATATCTAGATCTGTTCTTTGAGATATCCCACCATTCCGAGGGAATAATCTAGAAGACAGGATTGCAGAGGGAAGAACCGTAGTTTTTTCCAAGTATGATATGTCCTTTGATGGAGGTCTTGTACGAGATGTTTGTCATGCGGACAATGGTCCAATATCTAGAGCAATTCTCTAAGACAACCTACCATTCTGAGGGAATAATCTAGATGGGCTTGCAGAGAGATGAACCGTAGTTTTTTATGTGCGTGTGATGTGTGTGTGTGTATGCACAGACAACGCACACAAAAGCCCATTACAAGAATAAGGAAACAAGGCCTTCATATGATATATTCTTGTCCGTGATAAGGGGATCAAGTCGACCCAGTTCAATTTGACATTTTTAATTTCACGACTCGGTCTTATTCCCCGTCGAACAATAAGCAGATTAAGTTACTAGAGGGAAATTGTCTTCATGCATGCAAGCATACACACAGTATACGTCTTTTTATAGTCTGTGGATTGTAATTCTGCCTTCCCTTGCTTCGTATTTTCTTGCCTAGTTCATGTCCATTTTTCACTGCGATAAACAATGTTTTGATTCTTTTGTTTACAATATAAATATACCCTCTTTTGCTACTTCCCTTTATCCCTCCCTACCTCCCATACCCCTCTCCTTCTCTTCCTTTGTTTATTCCTCTCCTTTTCCTCAGGTCTTTCTATTCCTCGCTTCTGTATCGACCTCGCGAGTTTCTGAAAATTACTTTTTTTGTAAACTACATCACAAAAATCTTCAGCCGCTACAGCGGACGGTCAACGCAAACCATTCTGATATACTTGTAGAACAGTGGCTGGCAGAAAAAGATGTAATGATATCTGTTTACCAATTACAAGATATTACACTTCCAATAACAAATTTTGTTCTGAAATCGACTCAAGTAGAGTTTGACGGTGGGCCGATAAAAAGAGAGAGATACATAATATCTTTTTATCAATAAAAGATCTTATCTAGTTTCAAAACGAACTAAAATAGTTTTTCACTCAGACGCGTATAACATACTTAATTGGTTTAAGATAAATTCGATCATTTCTCCCATTTTTGATAACTCTTGTAATTACACGGATTATCAGACAGAGAGAGATAACTATGCATATTCACCTATTCAGTTACCTATCCATGAATATGCGTGCGTGCAGAGAGAGAGAGAGAGAGAGAGAGAGAGAGAGAGAGAGAGAGGAGAGAGAGAGAGAGAGAGAGAGAGAGAGATTTGTTATTACAAGTATAAGATTTTTTTTATTGATAAAAAGATATTATATATCTCTCTTTTATCAGCCAATGTCAAACTCTACTTAAGGCGATTTTAGAACAAAATTTGGTATGACGATAGTAATATCTTGTAATTGGTAAATGGATATCATTACATCTATTTCTGCCAGAACACTGTTCTACAAATATATCAGAATGGTTTGTATCGACTATTAGCGGGTGAAGATTTTTGTGGTGCACTTTGCCAAAAAGTAATTTTCAGAAATTCGTCAGGTCCAAGTGAGAGAGAGAGAGGAGAGAGAGAGAGAGAGAGAGAGAGAGAGAGAGAGAGAGGAGAGAGAGAGGAAAACAATTCATTTGATATACTTCTATTCATCAGAAGCCCTACCTTCAACACATGAAATCTCCCAAGGAATAATATGACTGCAAAAACACATTACCCTGTTTTCAGCTCATGGAAAAATTACAAAGGATGATTTTGTGTCAAATATAAGCTCAAAGCTTTTGGTTTTCGACAATAAATGAGAAGAAATTATTTATTAATATTTCCTTTCGAAGACACACAGGGCAAATGAATAATATGTTACGAGACGAGGTCAGGAGAAGGGGCGGGCCGACCCCTTTCTATACAAATACCACGGGAGTCATGATAATATCGACTCGTCCCTGGATTGCTCTAATACTGAATTACAGACTTGTGATCAATAGCCTCACCAAACCTTTGACAAGTCTGTTGATCAAGCCTTTGATGAATTGCTACTGAAGTTTCAACAGATCTCAGTGAGCCATTTGAATACGCTCCGGAAAATGCCTTATTCGAGTTCCAGGGATTTCGTAACCTCAGCTGGACTGGCCACTTGTTAAAGGGATTTCAATCTCCGTTGCGTGTTCCAGATTGGCAATAAAAAAAAAAAAAAAAAAAAAAAAAAAAAAAGGGAATTTACATGAAATACCCGGAGTGGGCATTTCGAGAAGGAAATGTATCATTTGTAAGTAAAATGAAATAGAGAATGTTGCCTTCCATAGATGAAATGGAGGCTGGATTTAGACTTTACCACCAGTTGTAAAGACTTTTTGTAGGAAAGTCTTATTGATGCCTCCATATTGCTGACTAATTTTGTGTGTTTCTCTTTCATGCGTCGTGTTTCCATAAAGCCAGCGTTTTTTCTATATTTTCTATAACTTCGTTTCTTTCCAGCTTTCCAAAAAGACTTCTTCGTTCGTTGGCAAACGCAGATAGAAAATAGTCCAGACTTGCTATTTCCACGAAGGTGACGTATCCTGAATTCCAGGTGTGCCAGCCTTATTTTCTGTTCCTTCTTATCTATTTATTTATTTAATCACCTTTTCCTGTAACTTCTCTCTCTCTCTCTCTCTCTCTCTCTCTCTCTCTCTCTCTCTCTCTCTCTCTCTCTCTCTCTCTCTCTCTCTCTCTGAAAGCTGATTATCCTTTGAAACTCTCGTGGATTTATAGTCTGTTGACTCTGTAAATAAAGCTTTTCAGCTGAAGGTTTATCTAAAGAAAGAAAGCAGCCGTTATCACTAAGGTAATCATTCTTCGCCAAGCACAAACTTCAGGCTTCAGCATCGTTTACGGAAAACAGTGAACAACATTGCTTGTTTAAGCTGACTTTGGTATTATGCACAAAGAACTGTAGAAGAAGAGTTCTCCAGGAGGCATGGAAGCCCCAATCATACTAGATTCACCGATGTATTTTTGTCAGTGTTAAAAGGTGAAGATAAACATGACGATACTACTGAAAGATCCACTGAAAATTCAAGTTTCTGAATTGAATCGAATATAGAATTTAAGCCAAAGGGACCTACGACGCCATTCAGCGCTGAAATGCAAATTGACAGTCAAAGGTTTTAAAATGTCTAACAGGAGGAAAGTCTCAAAGCAGTTGCACTATGAATCAATTGTTAGGAGAGGGTGGGAAAGTAAGATGGAAGAAGAGAATATGAAAGGAGGTGCAGTAAAAGAAACGAAAGGGGGTTGCAGCTAGGGGCCGAAGGCACGCTTGCAAAGAATCTTAAGTAGTGCCTACGGTGCACCGCACGAGGTGCGCTGTCGGCGCTACGGGGAGTCAGGTTCCTGGTTGTAAGTCTGGGATGGCAATCGGCTAATCTTATCAGAGAGAGAGAGAGAGAGAGAGAGAGAGAGAGAGAGAGAGAGAGAGAGAGTAAAGCACACCTACCCAGCCATGAGAGAGAGAGAGAGAGAGAGAGAGAGAGAGAGAGAGAGAGAGAGAGAGAGAGAGAGAGAGTAAAGCACACCTACCCATCCACACACCCACACCGACGAGAGAGAGAGAGGAGAGAGAGAGAGAGAGTAAAACTTATGCACAACTGCATCAGACATCACGACCGGCGCAGATCCCACCTACATATCACTAATTAAAGGTAAACACAGTAATGAAACCATACGTCATCAAACAATTACCCCGAGAAAACACCGATGCCTTCATGAATCCTAAAAGAACATTAACGTCATTTAGCATATTCCTAGAGTCCAAATATTCGTCTAGAGTTGGACCACCTTTGGGCTCATTCATACGCAGATTTTATATTTATCTTCAGATAATAATTTGGGCGAAGGAACCGCACGTGTTTAAAACACGTGTTCTAGACATTTTTTAAAACCAAGTGCTATATTAGACGATATAGAATATAGCATGAAACGCTATACTTTGCAATTGATATTCCAAACTGTGATGATTTTCTTGAGTAACTAACCAGTGACGTCATAATCATGCTCTCTCTCTCTCTCTCTCTCTCTCTCTCTCTCTCTCTCTCTCTGTTCTAGACTTATTTTTGAAGTCAAATGCTATATCAGACAATGACTATACTATATAACATACAGCGCTATACTGTGTAATCTATATTTTAGCAGTGATTCTTTTCTTATGCAGACAACCAGTGACATCATAATCACGCTTCTCTCTCTCTCTCTCTCTCTCTCTCTCTCTCTCTCTCTCTCTCTCTCTCTCTCTCTCTGAGTCACTCAATCGTTGAAATATCCTCCAAAAATCCTGTCGAATCCTACAGCACTCACAAATTCCAGAATTTGTATCCCCGGTCTAAAAGGTCTAAACTGACAAAGGGAAGTGACAAAATGGATATACCCGGTTTAGACTTGGACATTTCGCGTAACAGATTTCCTAAATCGCCTCTCGGCCCTCCAATGACACAGCTCACTAATTTTGCGTCGTTCTGTCGTTCGTCTGAGGCGATCGTCCTTTCCATGAAGTCGGGGATCCTCCTGATCCTCTCGCGAGCTCTTTTCGTAGTTTAACCACTTTGCTTCTCGGTTATACCCTTTCGTTTTTCAGTTTTGTGTAAGAGAACACTAATGAGATGGCTGCTTTTGTCAGTCGGTCCGCCCTCCGATCTTAAAAACTACTGAGGCTAGGGGGCTGCAAATTGGTATGTTGATCATCCACCCTCCAGTCATCAAACGTACCAAATTGCAGCCCTCTAGCCTCAACAGTTTTGATTTTATTTAAGGTTAAAGTTAGCCATGATCATACGTCTGGCACCGCTATGGGGGCAAACAACAAAGGCCACCACCGGGCCGGGGCTGAAAGTTTCATGGGCCGCTGCTGAGAGTTTCGTACGCTGCACAGAAAACTCGATTGCGCCGAGGAAACTTCGACGCATTTTTAACTGTTTATTTTCTTTTGATTATTTTAATAAGATATGTCTGTATATATCATGAATGAATTAACTTTTAGTTTAGTGCGTATTTCATTATTCCTTCTTAAACCATTACTTCCATTTATGTTAAGGTGAAACCTAATATTGTCATGAAATCTCCCCTTTTTTATTGCGTTTTGTACATTTAGTAAAATCCTTTGCTTCGAACTACCAGTTTATATGCTTCTACGAAAGCAAAGTACTTCGGGTAAAAGCATGCAGCAGAGAAAGTATGTTGTTGCCATATCATTATTCAGTATATCTCATATGCACTTTACACGACGGCACCAGTAAGATCGTAAATCCTCCCGGCAACGGTGCCATTTACACTCCCCCTAACCCTAAGTGCCAGCGGCCGGCCAGAGGACTCGTTCAGTAAGTGCCAACGCAAAGAACCGGAAGCGTTTAAAAAAAAATAGGGCCAAAGTTTCGACCTGAGATGTGGCTTTAGGCGTATTCATGTTTCAGAGAATACCGGAGCGGTATCGAGCTCTACAGAGGAAGGGAGAAGAATGTTTTTCACTTTTGTATATGAATATTCGCGTATGCTTGATATTTTTACATTTGTATTTGTATATCTGCGCCTTTATTTTCTTCTTCTTTTGATCAGATTTTGTTAATTTTGTATTTTATCTGTATATATAGATTCACAAGAGTACTGTATTCGAAACAAGCATTTATTATTATTATTATTATTATTATTATTATTATTATTATTATAAAAACCATGACACAAATTACGTATTTCCTAATTCCTGTCCATACTCTAAGGAAAAGAGAGTTAACTAGGTCCCGATAAAATCGGGGTAAAACAGTAACTCATTTATTTCCGTTCCCGAAAAACTGGAATTCAACACCGATTGGGAAACGTGAGTTTGGTCGCGACCACAATATTTTCCAACATCATTTCGGAGGGAAAACGATAATCTGACTGAATCATAAACTCGGTACGGGAAGGAATTAAGCGTTTGAAGTGTTATAAGGTAAAATGGAAGTTAAGATATGTCATCCCTACGAATTATCTGAGCAGGAATTTACAATCAGAAAAAGATAACGATTTCGCTATCAGCAAAAATTTTCCAATCTGCAAACAAGTTATTAGTGATCTGTTGTTATCAAACGCTTTGTGCCTCCTCTCTTTAAAGAGAGAGAGAGAGAGAGAGAGAGAGAGAGAGAGAGAGAGAGAGAGAGAGAGAGAGAGAGAGAGAGAGAGAGAGATAAAAGACGTTGCAGGCGAAAAAAGACCAAGAACCGCCTTCCCATGCCATAAATTCTCGAGAGAATTCTTCGCAAAATTCTCGCTTCCAAAATGAGTTTTTCCTTCTCGCTGTCGCTCTCCTGTTCCTTAATTCCAGGGAGCCCATTTGATTAATCCAGCGTTCGTTCGTATCGAGTGGTACTCGACGTTGTGCCGAAATGCAATACTCAGCGGATATCCGCTGCAATTCGACGCTCGGATTGTTTGCGATGGAGGGGGAATTCCGCTCCCTAATTTGAAATCTTCGTGTACTGTAGATCTCGTGATGGTGGTGACTGTTAGAGGAACAACGTTTCTATATACAATTTTAGATGCAAATATTTTTTTGTTTACAACTCTATATACACATTGTAAATACAAATTTTTTTAATCTTACAAGACCGACATTTGTATAAGCAACTGTATATACGAATGATTTTGTATACAACTGTATCTATAAACAGTATATAAATATTCCTGTTATGGGTACAAGATCTACATTTGTATAGACAGTTTTATATACAAATATTTTTTGTAAGCAACTAAATATACAAACTGCATATAACTATCTTTGTGTTATGGTAACAAGATCTACATTTGTATATACAGTTTTACATACAAATCTTTTTTGTATACAACTGTATATACAAACTGTATATAACTATCTTTTTGATATGGTTAAAAGACCTACATTTGTATATACAGTTTTACATACAAATCTTTTTTGCATAAAACTGTATATACAAACTGTATATAACTATCTTTGTGTTATGGTTAAAAGACATACATTTGTATATACAGTTTCACATACAAATCTTTTTTGTATGCAACTGTATATACAAACTGTATACAACTATCTTTTTGTTATGGTTACAAGATCTACATTTGCATATAAAACTGTATATTTGTAATTATATTAACAGATTTCGTACGTTTTCCAACATGCCTCTTCAACTATAAGAACCACGTCGAAATAAATGACAAACCTCCTGTTTTTATAATTACAAAAATATACAATTGCATATTTAACTGCGGATATTTTAACCGTGACAAAAAAAGGGCATAGCGTTTTCATTACGACAGATGATGGTATTTTTTGTCAAAGTTGTTGGGCATCTCGTATACAAACACTTGATGAATGTTATGTTATCTGTTGAGAATCTCGCGATTATGTTTAATATCTTCTAACAACATTTACCCTCTTAATGCTGCAGATAAATGTTTGTCATCTTCTGATGTGTCTGTTTACTGACAACATTTATCATCTGATTATCTTCATTTGATTAGAATAACGTTTATGCTTCCGGGACGATGATAATAAAACATTATAAATAATGTTTTATTATAATGCGTTTATTATATTGCGATACTATTACCTACCCGGTAATAATATCTTAAGCAATACAGAACTGAATTGAATACAGAATTTAGGCCAAAGGCCAAGCACTGGGGCCTATGAGGTCATTCAGCGCTGAAACGAAAACCTCAAAGCAGTTGCACTACGAATCAATTGTTGGGAGAGGGTGGAAAGTAAGAAGAAAGAGAATATGAAAGGAGGTACAGTAAAAGGAACGAAAGGGGTTATAGCAGCTAGGGGCCGAAGACACTATAAAAAAGAACCTTAAGTAATGCCTACAATGCACCGCATGAGTGACGGCACTAGGCCCCCTACGGAGATTTTAAGCAACAATAGTTTTTTTTCCATTATGAGTAAATGCATCATAACCTCATTTAATATTACTAACCTCAAAATCATATTTATCCAACTGCGAATCGGTTTAGCCCTTAAAGTCAAATTTTAGCCTTTCATCGTAACAGAATTCCTCACTCACCTCGAATGAGTTTCGGAGTTCGAAAATACCCAAAATGAATTGGCCCATCAGTCTTCACGCTAACAAGTGCTTATTGCCAGAGCCTGGAGAGTTGAACTCGGCTCCGGAGAAATATATGAATTTCTCTCTTATATCTCTCGCTGGAGGTCAGTACTCGAGTTTCTTTGTTATTTTCTTTTCTCGGGATTCCATTTATGCGTGGAATATTGAGTATACTCAGCATACTTACTTTGTTGCCCTTCGGTAGTAAATTTGTCATATCACACCGAAAAGGTGAAATGAAAAGATTGTCATACATCTGGTAATGTAAATAATGTCAGTTTGAACCAAATATATTCGTATGTATTTACACTTATTTTTCATTTCATCGGTAATCATATGAATAAGTACAGTCACACGAGTCATATACATACATATATATATATATATATATATATATATATATATATATATATATAATATATATATATATATATATATATATATATATATATATATAATATATATATATATATATATATATATATATATATATATATATATATATATATATACATACATATATACAGTATACACAAATAGCCATGTGGGCCGAAACTCATTAAGAAAGAGAAAGCAAAACCTTTCACATACACACATTGGAAAGCACGAAAGAAAGTTGATATCACCTAGAAAAAGTTATAGGGCTGATCGTGATTAGGCTTTGATTCAAGAGAATCAGTGGAAGTGTAACTGTGCCTGCCATGAATTTTTTTTAAGTCTTAACGACGAGATAAAATTGCAAACCCAAAACTGTTAACTCGACATCTTACTCTCTTCTTGAAAAGAAATTTGCTTGGCATAATCCTTTCTCCACAAAATCATTTATTGCTATTTCCGTGGACTTCATTGCTATGCATGGACAGTTGTCAATCTTCGTATTGTCTCCAGTTGGTGAATGGAATGGCAGTGTACTGGACCTAGTTCTAACAGAAGTTTTAACTAAAACGGTAGAAATGATCAACCAAACCTTATATTCTCAGTACAACAATTCTCGTGGCGTTTGTACGACTATGAAGATGTACGATATTCACTTACTATCATTCCCTTGAAGCGAATGAAACAGATTCTGTTACGTAATGCATCTTTCACTCCAGCAAAAAGTATATAAAAATTCAGGAGACAGGCACTACACGATAAACAGGAAAAGTTCGCTAAACGGAGGCTTCGAGTCAGAACATTCCTGAATACCACGCTACACTGGCATCAGATCAGAAACCCCCTCAAGGCCCCGCGGCTTCAATCATTGTTCGAGCTGTGATCATGAGAAGGTAATCAGTCAGTCATCACGACACCCATTCCTCACGGCGCCCACTGTCTTATTTGTCATCTACATCTCATACGCGTTCCATTCGTGGCATATCTGTACGTGTTAGGAAATGGCGTTCTCGTTTTCCATGTTTTATACGTCCCTCTTTCCTAAAATATTACAGAGGAAAGGAATTACTAGACCTTCCAATTTTCTACTTTTGTAATGTTATTCAGGTATCGATCTTGATGCAAAGTTACTGGCATTTAATAGGAAAAAGGGAACTCATTCTTTTTTATATTTGTCTCCTCTATACTAAATTTTCTCATACACTGTTTAATTAGCATTCAGTAATTCATTATGACCGGAGATACAACAAATCCATTTACGTATCACGAATCCTACCATAAACACGTCAAAGTTAATTACAAAAGCTGATTAGTTTTCTAGGAAAGGAGGATAATGAACGATAATAATATATCTTGTTAAACATTTGATCTCACCACGATCTGGAAGGCATGGCCTTTAATTATGACCCCAAGTTTTACACCGTTTAGGAGGTCATAATTACGGTATTTGAATCCATCATTCTCTTCGTGTGGAAAGGACTCACTCGAGCCTGTCTGAAGTCTCAAAGACATAAATATTATGTTATATCTAAGTACATTTTATTTTTGAACGACAAATGAATAAACAATAAAAAAACGCAACGATTTTGGCACAAAAAAGTTTTCCTTTAATAAAACTATTATTAGAGAGCTGTTGTATCCCGTTACCCTAGTCTTCAAGCCTCTTCTCTTTAAGCAGAGAGAGAGAGAGAGAGAGAGAGAGAGAGAGAGAGAGAGAGAGAGAGAGAGAGAGAGAGAGAGAAACTTCCAGAACCTCCTTCTGCCATAAAATCTGATCAGAATTCCTAATAAAACTCTTGCCCCCCAGATGAGTTTTCCCTTTTCAATGCTGCCCTGGTAGTTGTGACGCCAGATAACCCACAATTAATCAATCAATTAATCAATCAATGCTGCTCTTCCGTTCCATACTCCATGGAGACTGCAATTGATGAATGCAACTTCCGCCTTATTAGATGACACTCGGAATCCATCGGGACATTCAAGCGGAGGCTGTATAAAGAAATTTGACAGGGGGCCCAATCTTCCCGCGAGCGAGGTTTCATCTCGTCATATTCACCATCTCGCGGTGATGTTTGTCATATTGTCAGGAAATTGATTTTGTCTTCGTAATGTATATGCTCTCCAGACACTGGCGGATGGGGGGTGGGGGGAGGGGGCACCTGGGCACGTGCCTCCGCCCCCCATGAAAAATGATAAAATTTAGATAATAATGATAAAATTTAGATTTAGGCAATAACAACATAAATAAATTTAAAAATGGGAAAAATAAAAAAAATCGATTAAAGAAATAATATATATATGCAGTATATATATTATATGTTAATATGAAAATTTGTGGCCCCCATGAAATTTTTCTGGATCCGTTAGTGCCTCCAGATAATATATATATATATACATTTTAGCATGTTGGGGTGATTGGAGTCATTTGTTACTTCCGAATAAAGCCGATATATCCTGAATTGGGAAACATTAGTATTTTTGTCCATTTGAGGGCAAATACACGCGTCCATATTATACCTAATTTTACAGATGGATAAACTGTCTGAACGAAAATGGACAGACTCACACCCCCATTGGGCTGAGAGCATAAGAAAAACTATACAAATATTACAGTATTAATTCTCATCCTTGGATGAAAATAGAGGTATTGAGAATACATAATTGTTACCAGGGCATCGTTTGAGAATTCAAATAATTTTACTATAGACACCTACTGTAAAAATAAGTATTCACGACTTAATCTTTTTTTGTAATCTATCCCCAAGATTATTATTAATGATATTTTCTGGATTATTAGTATTATTATCAAGAAGACGAACCCTATTCATATGGAACAAGCCTAAAGGGGCCATTGACTTGAAATTCAAGCTTCCAAAGAATATCAAGGTGTTCATTAGGAAGAAGCAAGGGGAAGTAAAGGGAAATATAGAAAGAAAAGATCTCGCTTATTAAAAAAGAAATAAATACATTAATAAATTAATACATAAATAATTGAGCTATGAGAAAAGGGAGTGTTAAAGAAAATATCTCGCTTGTTAAAAAATAAAAAAATAAATAAATTAATCTATAAATGAGTAAAGGCAGTGTTGGATTCTGGGATGAACCCGGATGCCGGTCCGAAAGGTGACCCCCTCCACACCCCCCCAAAATCAATCCCCACCCCGTACCCCCACCCCCCTTTGTATGAGAAGGGGTATATGCATTCCAGCCGCGCTTTTGACGCAGTGATGTTCAAGTCTTCGTCAGCTATGAAACGTTGATAGACGTCTTGTCAAGGACTTGGAGGTTGAATGCACGAATGACGCACGAATGACGCAACACTATTTTTTTCCCTGAAGGTACAACAACAAAAATAAATAAAAAGAGAGGCACGGGACAGGAATAAAAGTGAGTTATTGGACGAAGGGATGTAAAGATATGTTAAAGATAAATGTTTTAAATATTTGTATGGCCGAAAGTGTCTCAGTGGTTGGTTTGACACCCTCAATAATTATGGCTGGGTGCACAACTCCTAGTCCCCTTCAAAGCCTTCCTTTGAATGGGTCTCTGTGTTTTTCAAGAGTTTAATTTCGCTTCCGCCAATTGATTCCAAGAACAGTTTCTATGCACTTGCTAACAGTAATGTCTAAAGGTCTCTGCCTTCATCTTGCCTGCTCGCTAATAATCTTGGTTACCGTATTTTCCAATGTATGAATAGTGGGTGTAGAAATGGTTGTCCAGTGAGAGAAATTTTTCTTTTAACAAAATGATACTGCAGTGGTCATAATCAGTTGGCCTGAATTGTGATTAATTTTTAAGTCGACTGACACGTAACATCGTTATTAAGCTATCTCGCTCTCGCTTAAAAAAAAAAAAAAAAAAAAAAAAAAAAAAAAAATATATATATATATATATATATATATATATATATATATATATACATACGTGTGTGTGTTTGTGTGTGTGTGCAAAATATTAAAGTCGTTATCCTGCCGAACTTCATCCATATTTTCCAACCCAAGTTCACGTTCTGTCGTTACATGGCGCCCTGAATTTTTCCTTTTTACGACAACGTAATATTTCCGTTTTTACTGTCTTCCTCTCTCATCCTTTCCCCTTTTACATCTCTCTGCATTTATTTTCCAATCTCCTCTGTCTGTCTCTCTCTCTCTCTCTCTCTCTTTCTCTTTTCCAATTTGTATCTAAAGCCCCTTAACTTGAAATATAATGTACCTCTCCATTACTTTACAAACTGCAAATACCTTAATACCACCCAGCGATATATGACTTGCATGCTACGAGAGAGAGAGAGAGAGAGAGAGAGAGAGAGAGAGAGAGAGAGAGAGAGAGAGAGAGAGAGAGGTGATGTTCTTACATTTTCTTCAAACATAAAATATCCAAAGGAAATCACTGAAGAAAGTAAATTTTTTACCACCAGGACAGCTGGGTTAGCTTATTCAGAAAGAGAAATTTATATACACACATACTGACACATACATATGCACACGCATACACACACACACAAACACACCCACACATATATACATATATACATACACACACATTATTTATATATATAATCATCAAAATTTACGTAAATTCTGATAAAAATGTGTTATAGGAGATTTGGATGTATTGTTGTACGTTTACCATACGTCTGACAGCGCATGAAATAAAAGGTGGAGCGTCAGGAGAAAAATGAGAATTAACCCAGTAACACTGAAGGAAAAGGTGACGTAAAAACGAAAATTTCATTGGCATTGTCTGTGTTTATATGTCTGTCACGGAGTAGGGGGTTTGATTTTGAGTTAAAAACTTTTCTTGAGTGACATGGAGGCCATGTGCAAAATTTTGTCTGGGTCTGTCAAGTGGTTTGGATTTCTATAGTGGACAAACAAATATATACAAATATTCACTTTTCTATCTATATATGGGTATATTGTGCGTGTGTGTGTGTGTGTTGTATCAGTCATTATTAAAGAACACAGAACTGAAACTAATGATATATTTTCCTCAAGACTGGTAAGTCTCTCTAAAATGTAGGAAATTCCTTACAATATGTAGGACAAGGAAAGAGCACTATATTCCACTGACGTTAGAAAAAGAAAGTTTCATATACGGGTTGCGGGGGTGGGGAATGGGGGGTTATGGGAGCATGATGGACCCCTATGGCACACGGAGTATAATTTTCAGTCTCTCTCTCTCTCTCTCTCTTTCATTCTCCTTTGTCCCTTATCCTTTCTCTGTGCAGGAATTCCATGACGACAAGGATTTCCCTTTGATCTCTTTCCAAACCGTCAGCATTTTGGCTCTATCATTCAGCTGCTTTTATTCTTAAAAAATTTTCTCTCAGGGTCATTTATTTTGAGAATACAACTCAGCTAAACGAATTAAGTGATCATCTGACTTTGCTTTATTCCTCTCTTTTCTTACTGTTTCCCCAAATGACAAATGATTCACTCTTGTTTACATTAAGAGTTGAAATCTTGATGTATAGCTTTACCAGGTGTAATTTAATTGCAAGTGTTTAGTGTTTATCCCGTGTTATTGATTTTCAATTCTTAATGGTTATTGACTCTACAAAACCCGAATCTGCTGATGAAGAGAGCCGTGTTTTAGCACATTTAAAATAAATGTCATTACCGATATGTAAATGAAGTTATGGTGTCGTTTCTCCTTATTATCCTTTTTAATAATTATTGTTTTGCGTAATTATTATTATTATTATTATTATTATTATTATTATTATTATTATTATTATTATTATTATTATTATTACGAAGGAAGAAGACCCTCTTTGCGACAAGCTTTGTTGAATAAAATGACAAAATTTGTTATTATTATTATTATTATTATTATTATTATTATTATTATTATTATTATTATTATTATTATTATTATTCAAAATGAATTTGAAATAACTAAAAGTTAAGTGATTCCAAACAGGCTTCAAGACGGAAGACTGGTAGTAATATGTAAAGAAAGGTAAAAAATAACATATATACATATATACGGCCGTACTTAATGAAATGAATATCAGGGAATTCTCTTGATTCCGTGTGCAATCTACGTATAAGGCTGTACTTCATGAAATCAATATCACGTGATTCTCTTAATTACGTGTGCAATCTACGTATACGGCTGTACTTCATGAAATCAATATCACGTGATTCTCTTAATCCCGTGTGCAATCTACGTATACGGTTGCGCTTAATGAAATCAATATCACGTGATTCTCTTGCTCCCGTGTGCAATCTAGGTATACGGTTGCGCTTAATGAAATCAATATCACGTGATTCTCTTAATCCCGTGTGCAATCTACGTGCATGTCTGTACTTAATGGAATAAATAACACGCGATTCTCTCGATCCCGTGTGCAATCTACGAATACGGCTGTACTTCATGAAATCAATACCAGGTGATTCTCTTGATCCCGTGTGCAATCTACGTATAATACGGCTGTACTTCATGAAATATATGAAGCAGGGGTAATACAGAAAAAATATTTCTCTTGTACTCTTCACTTCTCTTTTTTATTGTTTCGCAATGGGCTGTTTTCCTCTTGGGGACCATGATTTTGCAAGTCTATAATAATAATAATAATAATAATAATAATAATAATAATAATAATAATAATAATAATCCATCAGGCACTAAGGACTGGAAAGGTCTCCAGCTTTTGAAACTGTTGCAGCCATGACAGTTATCACGTGATCTTAGTTTTTTTATTGTTACACACACACACAAAAATACATATAATATATATATATATATATATATATATATATATATATATATATATATATATATATATATATAAGCTTATTATATATACAATTGTTTCTTTTGTTATATATACACACATAAATTCGCCTTTGCTTCAACTTGCTGCAATGCAGTCACAAAAAAAATTGATATTTGCAAAATCCGGATTATACAAAAACCTTTGTTGCATTAAAGTTTTGAGGTTATTCCGACATCTGAATGTCTTCTCCTCGAGAGAGAGAGAGAGAGAGAGAGAGAGAGAGAGAGAGAGAGAGAGGTTAGAAGTTTCCCAAAACGCATTATATTACCCCGGCCATAAAATCTCGACCGAGTTCTTCGCAAAACTCCAAAATGAGTTTTTCCCTTCCGACTTTTCTCCTTCGTTCGTTCATTCCCAAGACTCCCATTTAATTAATCCAGCGTCTGGCGCGTCTCGACGTTGCGTCGGAATCCGGAATCCGTCGGAGTCCGTCGGAATCATCGCGCGGATGTTGCAGCTCATCAGTTTTGACAGAGAGAGAGAGAGAGAGAGAGAGAGAGAGAGAGAGAGAGAGAGAGAGAGAGAGAGAGAGATCGCTTGCTGTGACGCGAACGGAATTTCATCTCGTAATGTTTAGCGTCTTGTGATAATATCTATTTGTTCATTGTGGTTTTTACGGCCCTAGAGAATGCAACTTGCAGTGTGTGCTTTCAGAGGTATCTGTGGTCATATATATATGTATAACATGAATTTGAATATTACTTCTGCGTACATTTGGATAAATAATTTTTGTGTATATTTAGTTTAGCTATTGCAATAGATAATTTGCCTTGAAAAGAGGATGTTTTCATGTAAAACATCTCATATTTACAAACTATCAACACAAAAATTAACAAATGAAAACAACAATGACATAACTCATAAACTTGGAAAAAAAAATAGCAGCTGCAAAACCGCTCTATCCACCAAACGCTTTCCAAACATGTTTAGCTTAATCTTATACATCTTCCGTCAAATTCATCCCCTTGTGAAGGAATAATTGAATGTTAAATGACCACCTCGGATGGAATTCATGTTTTTTTTTCTTTTTTTGTCAGTCATTATTCAGAACTAAGATGCCTAACAGTTAGAGCTCACTGAAAACCCGAGTTGATTTTGTAGGGGGTTGATTAAGCTGGAATTTTACATAACTCTCTGGATTCATTACCTAATAACTTTCAAAATTGGTTCATAAAAATATTAAAATCTCAAAGGATACATTAACTTCTCGTGGTCAGGTCGGCTACGTGGCCTCGTTCTGTTACTGTGCATGCTGGTTCGAATCCTGCTCCAAGCATTAGAATTTCTTCATTTTCTTGCCTTCGGATTTAAGGCTTTGTAGTGAAAAGCTTATCCAAAAAGTGTGGAGAGTCTGAGGAGTTAAGAGGGCCTTGTGGTTATTTACTTACTTGCTGAATAGTGTTTTAAGTGATAGCACTTGAAATTTGCAGCTGATCCAATTCCAGATCCGGTGTAGGTAGAGAATATGGCAGCTAATCCGATTCACTGGCGGATCACATATACTTGCATATATATATATTTATATATGTATATATATATATATATATATATATATATATATATATATATATATATATATATATATATATATATATATTTATGTATATATACGTATATATATATAATAGATTTTTTTATTTTTTTTATTTTTATCTTTCTCATTTATGTTATTATTATCTATATTTTCAATATTATTATTTTATCGTTGTTTTTCTTGGGGAGGGGGCTCGTGCTCAGGTGCCCCCCTCACCCCCCTGGATCCGCTAGTGATCCGGTTCCAGATCTGATGCAGGTTATTGAAAACGAGTGGACGATCCGATTCAAGAACCGGTTTCTGTGATTAAAAATTGGCATCTGACCCGATTCAATATTCGGTATTGAATCCTTCCAAATAAGGCTTCAATCAACGTTGCACCTCATATTGCTGTTCTTGGTAATAAAAAGAAGTATGTTAGTGATAATTTCTTTTATTATTATTATTATTTATATATTTTTTTATGTCTATCACAATCATCCTATTCGACTGGATGGTTTTTACAGTGTTGGGGGGTTCCGGGTTGCATCCTGCCTCCTTAGGAGTCCGTCACTTTTCTCACTATGTGCGCTGTTTCTAGTAGCACACTCTTCTGCATGAGTCCTGGAGCTACTTCGGAAAATAGTTTTTCCAGATTCCCTTTCAGGGATCTTGGGATCGTGCCTAGTGTTCCCATGATTATGGGTACAGTTTCCAGTGGCATGTCCCATATCCTTCTTATTTCGATTTTCAGGCCTTGATACTTATCGACTTGGAAAATTGATTATTATTATTATTATTATTATTATTATTATTATTATTAATATTATTATTATTATTATTATTATTATTATTATTATTATTATTATTATTATTATTATTATTCAGAAGGTAAACCTCTCTTCATAGGGAACACGCCTACAGCGCCATTGGCTGGAAATGCAAGTTTGCAAAGAATATGGTATTAATTTGACATACGTCACAGAAGATAACAGGACACACAGAAAGAAGAAATCAGTTGCAAGAAAAGAGAAAAAGATGAATTAATAAACCAATAAATAAATCGATAAAAATACAATTCTCACTAATAAGGAAAAAAAACCCGCCTCTTTTAACCAAAACTGTCCTCACAGAAGAATGCGTTCTCCTCCAACTCAGGTACACAGAACTGAACACAGCGGTCCCCAGAGATACCACTGCTTAGCGACAACCTTTGATGAATTAACTTTGAATAAAATGACACCTTATGCTACGACAAAGGCCTTTAGTGAGAGAACTTCTCAAACGAACAACTTCGAGAGTCTTCTTTGTGAAGGCGGCGAAGTTTGCAGATTTGATTAGTCGTGAAATTTCAAAGAAAGTGTCAGATTTCTTTTTCGAGACTTGATTTTTCTGTCGAAGTTACACTGAAGCGCTTAGTAATTTTGCATGTTTTAAAGCACGAAATACAGATGCAATTTAACTTGACGTTTGTAGTTACAAAATTAGTTTTGAATAATTGTGTAAACTTGGGCATGTGAAAGAATAAATGTGAATAAAATATGCTTGCCCGCATGTATGTAATGAGAAACATACATACATATATATATATATATATATATGTGTGTGTGTGTGCGTGTGTGTTTCTCAGTACAGAATGTAGACATACATACTATATTTACATTTATACTTTTACATGGCCAAGTTTACACAAATATTCAAAAATTCATTTGCAACTGTGTAAGTAAAAGCTACATCTGTATTCTAAGTTTTAATGCATATAAAATTAGCAAGAGTGTTAAGGTAAGTCCAAAGTAAAATTAGTTACAAGGAAAATATATGAATATGTACATATGTGTCTATATATATGTATATATATACATATATATAAAAAACATAAATAAGTATGTGTAAAACCATAAACAGTCTCATAGTTTTTCAAAAACAAACAATCTTCGTGATCTCAATCAGGACTTCAACGCTCTAACCTAAAACCATTTACAAACATTCCCTCGCAAGAAATCCGTATGACAATCAGACGGTGGTGATATATACTTACGTCCTCATTCTAAACTTATCGAAAACGAATCAGAGAAGACAACAGACTTTCCTGAAAATTCGGCTAAAATTCCACGTAGCAAACACGCAATCACAGACACGGGCACGCCATGCAAGCACGAAAGCACATAGAAAGTCTTAATTGATGTTTGCACTCCAAGTGTCAAGCAACAATGCCGGCCTGATTTTTCCCCCCCGAAGTTTACGGCTTACATTTTTTTTTCGCAGGATAAAGCGGAGAAACGAATGCAATTTCCTTCATTATTTTTTTTGCAAGCGTTTTCTGTCCTGGCAATCAGGAGACGCCAGTTATTCTCTCCTCTCTGTCATCTTACGCAGCCTTAATTTTGTAAAGGTTTCGTGAAAGGTTTCCAAGACTTCGTACCGAATTCTATTCTGGATAATTCTAGCCAATGCAGGTTTTTGGCGCCTGATATTTCTCCGTCATTTCTGTGGATAATTTTTTTATTCATATGTATGTACAGCATGTATATTTATTCCCATACCCTAACACACAGACAAACACACACACACACAAACTCACACCATTTAATAGATCCATTTGATGGACTGGAATGAAATGCATTTACTAACTGATGCAACAAATTGTGAACTGACTTTTGTAAACCAATAATTTTCGGAAATACATTTATGGGAAACATTTGCCGACCTTGAATTCTGTTTTAACAGTAATTCTTCATGAATTCACAAACACAATCCTTCATACATCTCAACATTTCATTCCAACGAAAATCCTCTTCTGCACTGACCCTGCTGCCTCCCCAATTCGCCTCATCTCTAAATTTACCATCCTTCATTACACGATGAATCAACAGCCTTATTCCTTTTATCGTTTATCCTTGCTAATTCTATTCTTGACTTTCATCCTTATCCCAAAGTTGCAACTAAGACTCCTTTCGTTTTTGTGACTGCTACCATCCCTCTGTCCACAGTTGCGAGTGCGCGCATGCGCGAGCAAGCACCAGCATGCAAGCCTACCACAGCACACACGATGAACTTGGCCGACCTAATTCTCTCATTCAAATTCGCCTCCCGACTGACAAAGAGGAACTTGGTGATTTTTAACAACTCTCTGTAAGAAATCAAAAACCAATTATTCCTTTTTACTCCCGGTGAGCGAACAGTAAATTGACTTAAAAGAAAAAGAATGATCTTTTACAAAATTTTCTTAAATGTTCTCCTAAATTTCCTTCTGATCATTGATTGAGTTTGGTTAGGTTAGTTAAGTTATGTCAGGTTAGGTTGTCATTCATAAGCGAAAATAGACTCGTGTTATGACAGTAATTTTATTAGTGAATAGCAGTCCTGTCTATTATATGAAGCATAATTCCTGAATATTTTTTACAGATTTGAAAAGATAGCAAATGAAAACCTTTCTACTTTTACAACTGTCACCAGAAACAGACCTTCGTCCGGATTAACTACCAGAGAATATTCTTTATGATCTTGAATAAAACTGTAATGAGAATCCTTTACAAAGAATCAAGGGCCTTTGTAGATTCTTTTCTAGTTCTACAAACTCTACCATACTGTATTCACTCGTGTTTACTCCAATAAGTATACAGCCTAAAGAGCCAGAAAAATAAATAAATAAATAAACAGAATATCCTCTGGAATCATTGATGTAAGAATGATAAAATTTTTTATCTAAATCTCGCAAACCTTTCCTTTGATTTTTCTTTATCGTACCTGGCAGCGTGGAGCATACAAATTGGTAAATTTATTATTCATGCTTATCTCTCTCTCTCTCTCTCTCTCTCTCTCTCTGAGTATTCAGAGGCTCAAGCTGCCACACATATCTGTAGGTAAATCTTTTACAAGATTTTCCTATAAGGGAACTGGCTTAAATACAAAACCATGTACTACTGTCTCCCGGGTCTTGTATTGATACACAAATTAATAATAACAAATTCAGAAAAAGGATAAAACGTCCACTGCCAAAATCAGACGCCGTTAATATAATTGCCTCGAAGTTTTCAACCCTTTCCAATAATGCACAATTCAGAGTAGTGGCACAGAATCACATTGTCTGAACCCTGGATGTATTTCAGGATTGCATATGCCTGAAAAAATTCACCGATCGTAATTGTGATTATGATTAATTATTCCTCCAGTTTTGATCTTGCTGTCATGGATTAGTAACCTTCATTATTCGGGAAATATTAACCCATTTCCTGATTACCTCTCTGGAGGATCCTTCTTCTCTCTCTCTCTCTCTCTCTCTCTCTCTCTCTCTCTCTCTCTCTCTCTCTCTCTCTCTCTCTCGTCAACGAGCAGAAAGGTAATCAAAACTTTGAAACGAAAAGTTACACACAAGGATCAAATAATGAATTCACTCTTTCGAATGCGGGTTGGAAACAGAGATGATACTCGAGATATTCATGAATCATTCCGTGGGTATGTCCTTTGTGAATAAATTTTAAGACCGGCAGGTCTAGGTCTTTTCTTTTGTGATGCTTCTAGTCTCAAAAGGCAACATAATGAGCATAAAAATTACATTTGTGTATAATCCTATCCGGGAACTCATAATTGTGTAAGGGGCAAAGGAAGATAGAGATGGGTATGTTTTATAGAGGGGGAAATAGCTTAGCTTCCTTCCTTTATGTGTGGCTGTTTCACACACACACACACACACACACACACACACACACACACACACACACACATATATATATATATATATATATATATATATATATATATATATATATATATATATATATATATATATATGTATATATGGTTGGCGACGTTGAGTGAAAGTGGTCGATGCGTCCTGAAGGGAGTTCGAATCTCCCAGGTACCAGAATTATTTACCGTTTATAACTCCCCTTCAGTGATATTCCCGAAGTAGAGCGAACTGGATAATTAACGACATTTGTCGCTTATGTTTATGTGTGTGTGTGTATATATATATATATATATATATATATATATATATATATATATATATATATATATATATATTTATATGTACATACATATATATACATATATATAAGTATATATATAAATATATATATATATATATATATATATATATATATATATATATATATATATATATAATGAATCCAAAACGGAATTAATCACTACTATAACGTTATTCTACATGAAAGAAACGATAATATAAGACTCATAATCGATTAATGTTTTTATGATTCTGTGGATAAGTCCCACAAACAATGGATAAGCTGCTTAGCAGAGATGTACGAGCAACACCATATACAGCAAGTATATATATATATAAATATATATATATATATATGTATATATATATATATATATATATATATATATATATATATATATATACAGTATATATGTATATGTATCACAGACAGATGGAGAGATATGTATACCCTAATGAAAAAAATAACATAACGAGAGTGTCAGCATAAAAGTGTACAATAAAATAAAAAATGCACTCAGAACCAAACGCAAAGACTTAATTGACGTTTCTTTTCCGAGATTGACGTCACAGAATCTGAGCCATTCACTTCTACAAGTTCGTAAGATTCATCTTTTCAAGAACAGTGCAGGGGAGAAGTGGCTGCGTGCTTCTAAGTATCAACATTGTTTTTGTAAATATTTTGTTTCACCTGCGCAAGACGTGGAAATTCGTACCCGTCTCATATTCTTCGTTTTGTTTAATAAAAGGTTTATGTCACTTTATAAAGCGCTATTTGGACAATGCTAAATTTTGAGTAGTTTTACCACCTGAGATTTTTGGTATAAATTCTGTAGACAGAACTCTGAGGTTTGGGATATATCTGAATCTTAAAATTACATGAATGAATGAATATAGACTTTAGGCCAAAGGCCAAGCACTGGGACCTATGAGAGAGAGAGAGAGAGAGAGAGAGAGAGAGAGAGAGAGAGAGAGAGAGAGAGAGAGAGAGAGAGAGAGAGAGAGAGAGAAATACAAACTTTACGGAATGTAAATTACTTTAACGAAGAATCGCCTTAGCTAATGCAACAACCTTTTTACTGCCTTTACTTTTCTGTTGCAGTAAAATGTCCCTCAGTAAATAAAAGGAACTCTGACAACAACACAACGGCAAAGTCGTCACATCAAATCCCTTGTGACATTTAACCTGACGGCTTACCAAGAATAATCAAGTTCTAGCAAATGCAAGAGACAATAAATGACTGTTTTTTTGTGTATTTTTAAAAGATTGTTCTAAAAATAAGACTGAAGAAATCTGTAGCGTTATGCACACAGACTTCAAAAACTACAGAAGATTCTTATACTCTGCCGTGTTTAGTGTGATGTTACATGTACATATAAAATGTAAGTTTTGCATTGGTTCGACAACCATACCATCTTGAATTTCTGTAGTTTACACAGTGATAAATAATTGATTAAAGGAGTTAATGAGTAACTCTAAATGGTCCATTCTGCTCCTTAGATCAGAGCGTGATTTGCGCTGGCATAAGGTTTGCTTCTACTCTATCTTAACCTAACATAAATTAACTTAATTCAAAACAAAAAGCACCAACAGTTCCAGCAACTCTTGCCAGACCACTGTGACGTGCAACTAACGATGAGAGACCTCTGCCTCGAAGTGTGAACATTATAGCAAGGGTTTATGTTAGGTTCTGGAGGACAAGGGAACGCGGAAAATCTAGCCTGAAGACTGGAGTCAACTGGAGACTCGAGTTCTAGCATACTTTTTTGTAAAGCGCGAGAAATTAGTGTGATTATTTTCTGGTTGTGTAAGTCTGACAAGAGGAGACGAAACAGAGGTAATTATTCCATGCTGTCATTTTCTTGATGAAAGTATAGAGATTTCTTTTTTTGCACACGACTGACCCCTTCCAGTTGTATTTAGTAAGTGGGCAATTAAGATGAGTTACGGTAGTGTATTATCTTAAATACTTACTCCGCTTCACTAAGGAGCAAAGGGCTTAATGGTTAAGTTTTGGACTTCTGCAATTACATTAATTATAATACATTTCCATTAAAGGTCTGCGAGGCTTCCAGATTGCTTATGAGCGGCTGAGGTAAGATGGTCAACGCCCAAAACCTTCTTTCCACCCATGCTTAGAACCAGGGAACCCAGGCACTGGCTGCTGTTTGAGTTAGACCTATGGTCCCACTCAAACTTGCACCCCTGGCTTCAAGGAGACAGAAAGAGGTGTGATGCCAGTGAACTCGGATGCCACTTAAGTGTGAGTCACCATAGATCCCACTTAGCTACTAATTTTCTATGTGTTATACTACTGTGATGTGTTCAGTTTTATTGACATAATATTTACTTAGTTAATTTTGAAGTATGTGAATAAATTTCATTTCTTTTGCCTAAACAGGGACACTGATGTCCACTTGATGTTTTTACTGAGTATTATTAAGGACCAAAGCTTACGGACAGTTAATTGCATTTTGCTTGATTTTGGACCAAAACATTTTGCAAAGGAGAATTAATCAAATTTCATCCCTGGAGCCACAGAAGAGCCTTTCGCCATATCCTTGCATACTTTTATATTGTACCGAGTAATTAATTTTTGTGGTTAATTGCTTACCCTCTAGCTCACCACTAAGTAGTTCTTTATTTCAGAAACTTGGCAAAAATCTAAACGTACAGTTCTCCCAGTCTGAATGTTTTACTTTTTCCCCAAAATCTGTTCAGAGATACCTAGTTTTTTTATCACCGGGTCTGAAATCTTAAAACGAAAGCTAAGAATTCTGGCAAAGCCTTCAGTCATCATGAATTTGTAGTTTGAGTGAAGACTAGCAGCTCGGGAGAGAGGAAATAATTCCATCTCCCAGTGCTTGCAAAAAACTTGCCCCGTCATGCCCTACTGGAAGAATTTGAAGAAAACCACTCAGGGATTAAGGTCAGTTTGATTGTACACACACACATGTGCTGTAATATATATATATATATATATATATATATATATATATATATATATATATATATATACATATATACATATACACCAAGGGGCTACTTCCCATCAGTCCACTCAGCTGTAACTCGTTACCAAATGTCTGACTGGATCAATACTAAAGGGCATGGGGCTGACAGCCTCATCCTAAAGACTTAATGAGAGACCTGAAGAATGTACTCTTTTGGTGCAAACACCTTAGAAAGGGCATCAGGAAAATGATGGTATATACAGTATATATACATGCATACATATATATATATATATATATATATATATATATATATATATATATATATATATATATATATATATATATATATATGCAATAACCTATGTGTAATGAACTTTTAATCTCTCAGTTGCTAATACAGTACTTTTGAATGCGTGATCTGCTGAATACATCGCATCTGAATTTGGAAAATAAATGATCAGAATTCTAACTTAACGAACGCCAGGATTTGAATCCAAAGTTAAAGCATCATCGATCAGGCGTTAGGTACACTTTCGCAAAGAGCAAAAATTTATTCAAACTCACGCGTTTGTACATTAAATTCAGCTTTGCTTTGACTTGAAAATAAATACCCTGCAGAAAAAAATGAAAAAACGAAAATAAATACCCTGCATCAAAAAAAAAAAATGAAAAAAGAATTCTCTTCAAAGAGATTCACGTCTCAATGCAACCTGAGTACACATAATATACAGTCATAAGTCAGACACATCGGCATTCTAAAAAGCAATTGAGACGGATGCTGCCACTATTCCTTCGTTTTGTCCCTTAAAAAAAAAAAAAAATTAAACAACGACGGACGCGAGCTTGTGGAAATAAATCACGCAGGCAATGTTTAGGTCACGCTCGGAATGCAAACGTCACCCGGGACTCCAAAGTTGCTTTCATGACCGCTCGGCCTTTGGTGGGATGTTCGCCATTACATGTTTCGATGTTTTGCCGCGAAGGATTTTATCTCGACTTTGAGGGGGCGTCGTGGTATGGCAGGATCCCTGAAGGATATTTTTTTTATCATTTGTCTTTTCCTTTTTCCTTCATATTTTATCTTGAGTTGTGATTTGTGGGAGACCGCTTTTATTTATTTTTAGACCACGATGTGATTCTTATGAAACACCACATTTTTTTTAATGTGTTTTTAATAATATACAGATCGAGGTGAATATTTGCTTATATGCGTGGACAGTCAGGATACATGTTTCTTTATACATATACATACACAGACACACACGCACAGCCCTTACATATAAATGTGTATATATATATATATATATATATATATATATATATATATATATATATATATATACATATATATATATATACACAGCTTATATACATATATACATTCAGTCTGCTAAGTAAAGGACGACAGTCGTAAGGCCTTGCAGCACTCCAGTGTTTCTCTTTCCCTCGTGGATTTTGTCTATATATATATATATATATATATATATATATATATATATATATATATATATACTCGTATATATGTATATATATTCATCACGTCCCATATTTTCGTAATTCATTTATACATATATAAATTCATGGGAATACATTCAAAGTAAACAGCAAAACCTCATGAATGAACACGAATGAAAATACAGTCCGTGTTTACATAAATACAAAATAAACGTCAAAAACAAATCACTGCGTTCTATTGCCGAGCGTCTCGGAAGTCACTTTTGAGAAGAAATCTAATTCTCCGTCGTAACTCGAACGTCAGTCAAATTTAGTTTGCAAGATACACCGAGACGACCTTTCAGAGTTTTTCCTCTTTGAAGAGTTCCCTTAGGCAATGAGAGTGTCACTTTTGAGAAAGAGTGTTACTTACAGACGCCATTTCAAGGGCGTTTTCTACTGAAAGAGGACATACGTAAGTGAGGAGACGTTGCTGATTTTATTTTAATAAAGCAGCTAGCCTATCAGGAGTGATAACCTCTACAGTTACTGCTTTTAAAGGTAAGAAAGGACAGTAAACGTGATGACAGACTTTCCTTGTCCCGACCTCTCCAAGATTATTCATTATCCTGATTCATTTCAGAAACTGCTTTATATTCAGTGGCTGAATACAAAGCAGATCATTCATTATCCTGATTCATTTGCGAATGAAGATGATGAATACAGAGCAGATGATTCATGATCCTGATTCATTTGCGAATGAAGATGATGAATACAGAGCAGATCATTCATTATCCTGATTCATTTGCGAATGAAGATGACGAATACGAAGTAGATGATTCATTATCCTGATTCATTTCCGAAGAAGATGATGACTATAGAGCAAATAATTCATTATCCTGATTCACGTATGAAACTGCTTCCTATTCAATGGTGGATATTTCACACATTAAAGTACATACTCTAGACCTATATCCTTTCTCATTTGTACACAGCCAAGAGTCAGGTATTTACGTAAGTTATTGTAAAAATAAGCGATCAAACCCTTGTCTCTTTGATTAACAAAGGATTTTGAAGCACCTTAACAATGCATAAACGATCTTGAAGTATTGTTACCATCATTGTACCTGATCCTAAAACCTTTTCAGCGCACTAACTGATCATGTGTGTATAGACTATTGCAAGGAGGGAAGGATCTTCCGGAGAGCTAATTAAGCTCTTTCACTAGAACGAACATTGGAAATGAGGCAATACTGGCCCACAGTTCAAGTTCAGTTAATCCATGACAGCAAATTCGAAGCTGGAGGAATATATTATGTATATCCTCTGGCCTAATTGCGAATATGCCCGGGAACCTAATTCAGGCGTTGCATTGTTTAATGGTGATTATGTCTTCGGCGTTTGATCTTATCAGCTTGACCATGTTTATTCCTAGTGGTGCAATGGTAGCACAGTCGACTTACCAAAAGGAACTTGGGTTCGATCCCCAAAAGGGGGAAGGAAGGAGCTGTATGAGAGAGTTCCCTCAACAATCCAGCAAGGCTTTCTTGACTTGGGGAGTGAATCAAGTGCCTTGTTGCCAACTGAACGTACCGTTGGGGTTAAGACTAAAAGGGTGCGACCCCGTCCACAGAGTTCGGGACGATTAGGCCGTGTTATTTTCGGCCGTGAACCTGTTAGGCCTATTATATTTCACCCCTCAGGAGCATAAAGGATTTCAAAAAAATGTTCATTCTTCAAAAATTTTGTTGAGAACCCCTACAGGTGCTCTCTCTATCAGAGTAGTCTGGAGTCTTGAAAACTACGCAGTAGAACGCAAGGAATTGTTAGCCAGGCCATTCGTTCCTTTCAATTCAACATCTTTCCTTCTGAGGCTTCTCTGTAACTTCGTTTAAGTCAACTCCCGTCTGGAAAACAGAACAAAGGTCTCGTACAGGATCAAACGAGGCATCGCCAAATTCTACGAGAAAGTTGATGATTGTCTCTCTGCTCTTTGATCTTCGTGGAATCACTCAGTTACTTTGCTTCGTCCGGAGTCTCTTTACAACGATAACTATTCAATAAACGACTTCAAACTTCAAACACATCATTGTAACAGTTACTCAAACTTCAGACACATCGTTGTAACAGTTACTCAAAGATCATTTTATATTTCAGTTTAAGACTGTGAGCCACAACTCCCAGTTTTGACCATCGATACCACTGAAGATTTTTACAAAGAGCGAGATAGCAACTAATGATGTCGAAACTCTATATATTCTATATTTTTCATAGATACGTAATCATTATATATTATCCTAATACCAAAACGACATAACGTGATCACTAAGAGCTCCTATATTGTCATAGATATGTAATCATTATATATTATCCCAATAACAAACGACATTACATATTCACTAAGAGCTGCTGTGAATTCACAGCTCCTAGCTAAATACTGAATCCATAACAGCGTGCAGTAAAAGCAGCCTTGCGGATATTTATGACAAATTGCCGTGAAATAACAGACGCCATAAACCTGAAATAAGCCAAATTTCTGTTATACTCGTACGCACCAAGTTAGCGAGCATGTGAACAAAGAAATAACAAAAACGAAATCTTCAAGCTTTCGCCCTCAGCCAGCATCAACGTGCATGCTGATGCAATTGAATCAGGCAATATAGCCTATAAAAAGTTACGCTGATGAAAATTATATTTTAAAATGGAAATTTACTGCTGGCAACGAATATGCCAAATGATTATGGTTCATTAGTTATTCATGGCGTCTCTATAAAACACGAATTACTTGAGCGGAAGCCTCACTGGCTGCTGTTATGCATGCTAAATGCAATGTGCAATTGAGGAGAAAGCAATAGCCTGATTGGACTTGTAATTTACGATGTGTAAAGGGAATTGTGGTATATTATTTAGTATGAAGGAAAATTAAGTCATTTCATAGGAAAGGCTAAAACTAAGTTAATGCTCTTATACTTTTAGTTTCCTGTATAAGAAAACTATTGTGCCTGCTTTGTCTGTCCGTCCGCACTTTATTCTGTCCGCACTTTTTTCTGTCCGCCCTCAGATCTTAAAAACTACTGAGACTAGAGGGCTGCAAATTGGTATGTTGATCATCCACCGTCCAGTCATCAAACATACCAAATTACAGCCCTCTAGCCTCAGTAGTTTTTATTTTATTTAAGGTTAAAGTTAGCCATAATCGTGCTTTTGGTAACAATATAGGACAGGCCACCACTGGGCCGTGGTTAAAGTTTCATGGACCGCGGCTCGTACAGCATTATACCGAGACCACCAAAAGATAGATCTATTTTCGGTGGCCTTGATTATGCGCTGTAGCGGCTGTACAGAAAACTCGATTGCGCCGAAGAAACTTCGGAGCAATATTTACTTGATTTCTTTTCTATATCTATAGAAATTGTTTTTGATAACTTCATGAAGAGATGTTAAAAGCCTTCAGATGGTACCAACCAACCTCCCGAAATTGGGAAGTGGGCCAATTACCCAAATTTTCAGGAAGCTCTTGAATGAAACATGATTCATTCACTCCATTAAAAAAAAAAAAGTTTACGAAGTTCCAAGGAAGCTGAAATAAAAATGGAATAGGGGAAAGAAACAGCGATTTATGCAAGTCCAGGATTTTGATGAAAGGCAGTAAAAATACCAGATATTCCTAGAGCTGGATACCTGGAATCTCGGCTCTTTTGAATTCCAATCAGGAAAAGTCCTGGAATTCCATCCAGGGGGCTGTTTTTTTATTCACATTCCGACCACTCAGGGGAAATTCTTCCCTCACCAGAAGACAACTTAATGAATGGTGAATGCTGTAGGCCCGCAGACGTTCGAATTTGAATGAATTACCCTTCTCAGTGCAGAGATTGTTAGACTGTTTTTGTGGTAATTAAGAAATTCTTTCGATGGTCAAGAATTTACGTTTGTATTAAATTATTCGTTTTCTTTATAAAGGTAGTCTTGTTATCCATTTTCTATCATGCGTGTTTTTTTTTCGGAAATGCACGTCTTGTTGTTTGAGAATTCTTATTTTCTTTCTCTCTCTTTCTCTTTCTATACATACGTGTATATATATATGTATATATATATATATATATATATATATATATATATATGCGATAGTGAAAAGAAGCACTTATCTTTATCATTTTAGCAGGAACATATTTTGGCGTTACTAACGTTTCAAAGTGATCGATTTCCTTACCAACCAAAGTAACAAAATGCCATTTAAAAATCTCTCGCATTTCCTGCCACTGTGTTCTCTCTCTGTGCTAACTCTCTTTAAGCTCTGAGTCAGAGGATAATGAGGATAATGAGCCTTCAGATAGTCGCTCTCACATAGCCTACGTGTGCCGCGACCAATCTCAAGAGATAAAACGTAAGGTTCCAACGAGAAGGGAAATCGGCTTTGTACACTAAGTGATTCATTATCAGTCAGTGTCAGTCACGTCTAATTTGCATGACTATTAATCCCTTAGTACTAATGCTCTCCCATTCATGTAACCTCCGTCACTCAATCTGACAGGTGCGTCAGAGTCACACACACACACACCCTGTTCATTAAAATTTTAGTTTTCCTTATTTCGGCCAAAGCCTCTCCAAGCAACTGGATCGATCTTTTAGTTAATGCTAAACTTTCCGTCACACCTTTGGCTTATTTTGAATTTTCTCACCTTTCAGCCATCTACAGTTCTGAGGGCGAGGTCCCCTTGTTTTGGAAAGAGTAAAATTGCTCTAACAACTTCATCTGTTATGTTCAGGTTCCGAATATCGCTTTAGTTAAAGACAGATGTCTCAGCTACCATATTCTAAACTTTGCTTCTATATCTACTCTATCCTATGATGAAGATATTGTGGAATCCTACTGTTTCCTGCCTCATCTATTCTCTCTCTCTCTCTCTCTCTCTCTCTCTCTCTCTCTCTCTCTCTCTCTCCTAAACATATTTTCCGCATCTATCTATCCGTCTATAGACTCAGGAATTAAAGATATACCGTATATACAGGGTATAGCACGAGGTCACGCAAATATTTTTGGGAAATGAAAGTTAAAGCCAATCTGAGCAGAAAATGTTCAATGAACATACCCATTTTAACGCTTCGTTTGTCGGTGAGGTGAATTTAAAAAAATAACCGTTATCATTAAACGGAAAGTAAGATGGCGCGTTACGGGATGTCAGAGTGAGTAGCCAAGGGAAGGGTTGATAAAGCGCATTAGGCAACTCAATTG
>JANJGK010000047.1:2666442-2705044 GCA_039081455.1 Macrobrachium rosenbergii
AGAATGCTCATTTGTACGTAGCTGCTCTATGAAGAATGATTTGTGTTTAACATTCACAGAGATTTAATAGATATGCCGTGAGAATTTGAGAAATAAGTCAAGGGATGCAGAATCGATCTTATCAAAGTCAACGATGACTTAGATTTAGGTACTGAGAGCAGTGATTCTTAATTAAATTTAGCAATGTGTTCGTCCATTTTTTGCTTGAATGCATATGTCGTATCCACGCCTTCAAGTTGCTCTCGCTTGTACACCAGTCATACAATATTTGTGACATAGGATCGATAAATTAAGTATTAACGTGCACCAACTTTGTCGTCATTCACGATTTCGATATCTTGTGTATCGGAGTGTTCTTGGAGCCTTCCCGCAGGAAACCCCGATTCAAATTCGAGCTAACATGCAGCGCACCCCTGGGCCCAAATGCCGGGTAACTGGGTAATTCCCATTAGTGAATATGCCCATGACTAGTGGCCTCGAATGCGGATAATATATTCACCTCATGTGTACATCTTAGATTATGCTCGTAGTTCGAATAACTACAATTACTGACTCATGGTTGAAAGCGTTGATTAGCATCTACTTTGAATTCGCATTCATCTTCCCTACATTCTGACTAAGAAACTACCTCGCTGGAAGATGAATTGGTCTAGAAGATAATGTGTGTTATTGCAAGCGGTACACCGGAAGCAATACCCGTTGATTTTAATTGACATCATGACAGCGTGATTCCGCCAATCATCCCTCATCCCTGTTATTGCGAACCCCGGGTCCAAACGCAGGACTGATGGATTGATTCGATTAAGTCAATTATTCTCTCCACCCCCCCCCAAAACACGAGCGGGGGGGATACTGTTATTAGTGACAGCGTTCTCCCGTCTGCAAACGGTCCTCTTCATTGACTTCTGCGCTTCGCTAATTCGTCTCTGCTTAACTGCTTGTTTATGCATCTCGAAGAGTGATGGATGGATTTGAATCGGGTTTTCGGGAGAGGTGGGCCGTTGTCCAGATATGAGTTTCTGATGAATCCGGATGAGGATTAGATTCCAGTTTTTTTTCGTTTTGATTAAGTTGGGGTATGGTCTAAGTGAATGCTTTCTACTTGCTAGACTACCATGCAACGAGGCTGTAAATAGACCGTTGCAACGTGGCTGTAAATAAACTATTCAACGAGGGTGTACATAGACCATACAACGAGAGTATAAACCATACAACGAGAGTATAAACCATACAACGAGAGTGTAAATAGGCCATACAACGGGAATATAAACCATACAACGAGAGTGTAAACCATACAACGAGGCTGTAAATAAACTATACAACGAGATTTTTATCTAATAATTGCTTAATCTTACAATATGAGCTGACTTATTGTGTTTTCATGAATACACTACAGAGTAGAAAAAAAAATACCTCAATGAGAGCACACTACAGGTTTGGAAAACGACTATTTAAAAAAACAAATAAAAGGAAAAATAAAGTATTGGATAGAGGATTTTTCCCAGCTAAGAGTAAAGCAAAAATAGATTGAGATCCTTGAAGTGATGGATAAACAAATAAAGTTTAGACATTTCAACACTTCATGCTGCGATCGCCACTCCTAGAGCAACAGCAACTGTAAAATAAACACCGGAGCAACATTTTAGAGATATGACAAAGCCAACCTCAATACGTTAGATTTCAGATCTCCTGAAAACGATCTGTAGATATCTCGAGCGCGAGAGAGTTGATTTTATATTCTCAGAAAAATGTCAGATATCCGAGCCACTGTAGTCAACGGGGAACACTGGAAATGGGGTTCCATTTACCAGTTCTCGTTGGAGACAGGACAGCCGCTGTTAGAGGATCGGTTGGTGTGTCTTTTGAAAACAAACGCACTCAGAGAGAGAGAGAGAGAGAGAGAGAGAGAGAGAGAGAGAGAGAGAGAGAGAGAGAGAGAGAGAGAGAGAGAGAGAGAGAGAGAGAGTATTTGTTTTGCAAATAATTTACAGAGAGAGAGAGAGAGAGAGAGAGAGAGAGAGAGAGAGAGAGAGAGAGAGAGAGAGAGAGAGAGAGAGAGAGAGAACGAACGGTTTTTCTTGCAAATAATTTAGATTCCAGATTCAAGAAAACTAGAGAACGAACAATATATATATATATATATATATATATATATATATATATATATATATATATATATATATATATATATATATATATATATATATATATATATATATATATATATACATATACACTAGTCATTCATCTGCTTTTAACTGAATCTTGATTCTAAATTATAACCGAGGAGTAACAATTTGATCTTCTTCTCGAACAAGAAACATAAATCGTTTACGACAGTAATTTCTCCTCGATTCAAAACTTCTTCTTGCTCAGTCATAGAAGAATTGCAAGCACTCAGACAACTTGATAAACAACTTGCTGTTATTGCAAAAAGCACGAGAGGAAATGACGCAAAAGTCGGTTAATGAGAGCAATTACAGAGTGCCATTCTGTCCTTCAAAATATTAATAATGAAAATAATAAAAAGAAAGGCTTTTATCGAGATTGCTTTAGACTGAAAACTCACTTTAGTATCTTTTAAAAGCAATTATAGTGACATGTAGCATTTGACGTCAGATCTACCAGTAAAGACACTGACCAATGAAGACTTGGGCCAATAAAGACATGGACCAATAAAGACATGGAGCACCAAAGAAATGAACCAATAAAGACACTGACCAATGAAGACATGGGCCAATAAAGACATGGACCAATAAAGACATGGAGCACCAAAGAAATGAACCCGTAAAGACACTGACCAAGGAAGACATGGGCCAATAAAGACATGGACCAATAAAGACATGGAGCACCAAAGAAATGAACCAATAAAGACACTGACCAATGAAGACATGGGCCAATAAAGACATGGACCAATAAAGACATGGAGCACCAAAGAAATGAACCAATAAAGACACTGACCAATGAAGACATGGGCCAATAAAGACATGGACCAATAAAGACATGGAGCACCAAAGAAATGAACCAGTAAAGACACTGACCAATGAAGACATGGGCCAATAAAGACATGGACCAATAAAGACATGGAGCACCAAAGAAATGAACCAATAAAGACACTGACCAAGGAAGACATGGGCCAATAAAGACATGGACCAATAAAGACATGGAGCACCAAAGAAATGAACCAATAAAGACACTGACCAATGAAGACATGGGCCAATAAAGACATGGACCAATAAAGACATGGAGCACCAAAGAAATGAACCAGTAAAGACACTGACCAAGGAAGACATGGGCCAATAAAGACATGGACCAATAAAGACATGGAGCACCAAAGAAATGAACCAATAAAGACACTGACCAATGAAGACATGGGCCAATAAAGACATGGACCAATAAAGACATGGAGCACCAAAGAAATGAACCAATAAAGACACTGACCAATGAAGACATGGGCCAATAAAGACATGGACCAATAAAGACATGGAGCACCAAAGAAATGAACCAGTAAAGACACTGACCAATGAAGACATGGGCCAATAAAGACATGGACCAATAAAGACATGGAGCACCAAAGAAATGAACCAATAAAGACACTGACCAAGGAAGACATGGGCCAATAAAGACATGGACCAATAAAGACATGGAGCACCAAAGAAATGAACCAATAAAGACACTGACCAATGAAGACATGGGCCAATAAAGACATGGACCAATAAAGACATGGAGCACCAAAGAAATGAACCAGTAAAGACACTGACCAATGAAGACTTGGGCCAATAAAGACATGGACCAATAAAGACATGGAGCACCAAAGAAATGAACCAATAAAGACACTGACCAATGAAGACATGGGCCAATAAAGACATGGACCAATAAAGACATGGAGCACCAAAGAAATGAACCAATAAAGACACTGACCAATGAAGACATGGGCCAATAAAGACATGGACCAATAAAGACATGGAGCACCAAAGAAATGAACCAGTAAAGACACTGACCAATGAAGACATGGGCCAATAAAGACATGGACCAATAAAGACATGGAGCACCAAAGAAATGAACCAATAAAGACACTGACCAAGGAAGACATGGGCCAATAAAGACATGGACCAATAAAGACATGGAGCACCAAAGAAATGAACCAATAAAGACACTGACCAATGAAGACATGGGCCAATAAAGACATGGACCAATAAAGACATGGAGCACCAAAGAAATGAACCAGTAAAGACACTGACCAAGGAAGACATGGGCCAATAAAGACATGGACCAATAAAGACATGGAGCACCAAAGAAATGAACCAATAAAGACACTGACCAAGGAAGACATGGGCCAATAAAGACATGGACCAATAAAGACATGGAGCACCAAAGAAATGAACCAATAAAGACACTGACCAATGAAGACATGGGCCAATAAAGACATGGACCAATAAAGACATGGAGCACCAAAGAAATGAACCAGTAAAGACACTGACCAATGAAGACTTGGGCCAATAAAGACATGGACCAATAAAGACATGGAGCACCAAAGAAATGAACCAATAAAGACACTGACCAATGAAGACATGGGCCAATAAAGACATGGACCAATAAAGACATGGAGCACCAAAGAAATGAACCAGTAAAGACACTGACCAATGAAGACTTGGGCCAATAAAGACATGGACCAATAAAGACATGGAGCACCAAAGAAATGAACCAATAAAGACACTGACCAATGAAGACATGGGCCAATAAAGACATGGACCAATAAAGACATGGAGCACCAAAGAAATGAACCAATAAAGACACTGACCAATGAAGACATGGGCCAATAAAGACATGGACCAATAAAGACATGGAGCACCAAAGAAATGAACCAGTAAAGACACTGACCAATGAAGACATGGGCCAATAAAGACATGGACCAATAAAGACATGGAGCACCAAAGAAATGAACCAATAAAGACACTGACCAATGAAGACATGGGCCAATAAAGACATGGACCAATAAAGACATGGAGCACCAAAGAAATGAACCAGTAAAGACACTGACCAATGAAGACATGGGCCAATAAAGACATGGACCAATAAAGACATGGAGCACCAAAGAAATGAACCAGTAAAGACACTGACCAATGAAGACATGGGCCAATAAAGACATGGACCAATAAAGACATGGAGCACCAAAGAAATGAACCAGTAAAGACACTGACCAAGGAAGACATGGGCCAATAAAGACATGGACCAATAAAGACATGGAGCACCAAAGAAATGAACCAATAAAGACACTGACCAATGAAGACATGGGCCAATAAAGACATGGACCAATAAAGACATGGAGCACCAAAGAAATGAACCAGTAAAGACACTGACCAATGAAGACATGGGCCAATAAAGACATGGACCAATAAAGACATGGAGCACCAAAGAAATGAACCAGTAAAGACACTGACCAAGGAAGACATGGGCCAATAAAGACATGGACCAATACAGACATGGAGCACCAAAGAAATGAACCAATAAAGACACTGACCAATGAAGACATGGGCCAATAAAGACATGGACCAATAAAGACATGGAGCACCAAAGAAATGAACCAATAAAGACACTGACCAATGAAGACATGGGCCAATAAAGACATGGACCAATAAAGACATGGAGCACCAAAGAAATGAACCAATAAAGACACTGACCAATGAAGACATGGGCCAATAAAGACATGGACCAATAAAGACATGGAGCATCAAAGAAATGAACCAATAAAGACACTGACCAATGAAGACTTGGGCCAATAAAGACATGGACCAATAAAGACATGGAGCACCAAAGAAATGAACCAGTAAAGACACTGACCAAGGAAGACATGGGCCAATAAAGACATGGACCAATAAAGACATGGAGCACCAAAGAAATGAACCAGTAAAGACACTGACCAAGGAAGACATGGGCCAATAAAGACATGGACCAATAAAGACATGGAGCACCAAAGAAATGAACCAATAAAGACACTGACCAATGAAGACATGAGCCAATAAAGACATGGACCAATAAAGACATGGAGCACCAAAGAAATGAACCAATAAAGACACTGACCAATGAAGACATGGGCCAATAAAGACATGGACCAATAAAGACATGGAGCACCAAAGAAATGAACCAATAAAGACACTGACCAAGGAAGACATGGGCCAATAAAGACATGGACCAATAAAGACATGGAGCACCAAAGAAATGAACCAATAAAGACACTTACCAATGAAGACATGGGCCAATAAAGACATTGACCAATAAAGACATGGAGCACCAAAGAAATGAACCAGTAAAGACACTGACCAAGGAAGACATGGACCAATAAAGACATGGAGCACCAAAGAAATGAACCAATAAAGACACTGACCAATGAAGACATGGACCAATAAAGACATGGACCAATAAAGACATGGAGCACCAAAGAAATGAACCAATAAAGACACTGACCAATGAAGACATGGGCCAATAAAGACATGGACCAATAAAGACATGGAGCACCAAAGAAATGAACCAGTAAAGACACTGACCAAGGAAGACATGGACCAATAAAGACATGGACCAATAAAGACATGGAGCACCAAAGAAATGAACCAATAAAGACACTGACCAATGAAGACATGGACCAATAAAGACATGGACCAATAAAGACATGGAGCACCAAAGAAATGAACCAATAAAGACACTGACCAATGAAGACATGGGCCAATAAAGACATGGACCAATAAAGACATGGAGCACCAAAGAAATGAACCAGTAAAGACACTGACCAAGGAAGACATGGACCAATAAAGACATGGACCAATAAAGACATGGAGCACCAAAGAAATGAACCAATAAAGACACTGACCAATGAAGACATGGGCCAATAAAGACATGGACCAATAAAGACATGGAGCACCAAAGAAATGAACCAGTAAAGACACTGACCAAGGAAGACATGGACCAATAAAGACATGGACCAATAAAGACATGGAGCACCAAAAAAATGAACCAATAAAGACACTGACCAATGAAGACATAGGCCAATAAAGACATGGACCAATAAAGACATGGAGCACTAAAAAAATGAACCAATAAAGACACTGACCAATGAAGACATGGGCCAATAAAGACATGGACCAATAAAGACATGGAGCTCTAAAAAAATGAACCAGTAAAAACACGAAAAAATACACAGAAGCCGTTCTGGAAACAATGATCTCGACTTTCATGTCAAAACAGAAATTCTCGATGGAGAAACAGAAGAAACAGAAATTCGTGGCAGCAGAAACAACAGTTGAGAGATAAAATGGAACGAAAGAGTAGACAGAAAAATACTGTATTGAAGTGGTCTGAGGAGGTCAGTAGTATACACAGTCCACTTTGTCACCAAGATGTCAAGGAACAGATGACTGACGTCATTCAGTGATGCGTTCAGTAATCAAAATTCAATTATCGCAATGTTAGTTACAATTCAGTAAGTAATTTTTCTTACAATTATTTCTACAATGAAAAATGACATTCACTGCTGAATAACGAGTGAAAAACGAGGTACAAGAGTTGCAGTAAGTGAAAACAGATTATTATTATTATTATTATTATTATTATTATTATTATTATTATTATTATTATTATTATTATTATTATTATTACTCAGAAATAATACTCAATCTAGCAGGGCTTGGAGTAAGTGAAAACAGATTTATTATTATTATTATTATTATTATTATTATTATTATTATTATTATTCAGAAATAATACTCAATTCAGCAAGCCTGAAGAATCCCCATACTGAAAAAAAATAAAGAAAAAGAATAAAGAGATAATGATAATTATAAAAAAATAAAACCAACAACAGTTTTTAAAAAAAATATCAAGGCACCAGCGCAATTAATCACCCCAGCGCGTCGATCAGGAACATATATCATTCATTGCCGTTGCACTGAAATGATGAATGTGCAATTCATCAATAATGATATCATTACAAAGTCCTATCAATTATGGGACGAGTCAAGCCGCGTGCTAAGTTGATCTTCCTTGATTCAGAACTGAAAACAAATCTTAAAAAATATCGTTATGTTCTTCAGCAACGTGAGTTTCTCAATACAAAGGAGTTGAACCAGTTTTTTTATTCTGGATATTTCGGGGAATTAAATCTGTAAATGGGGAGGTATACGTGTTTAAGCATTAGTATATTAAAATAAAAGATGGTTTTCGTCACAAATCACAGCTTTAGAACAACTTTATTTTCCATCCCCTGGAATATTGTTGAATTTCCAAAGCACCTTCCATACTTTATTATTTACTATTAATCTTCTGACGTATGCCAGCTTACATATATGGGATTATAAAAAAGGATAAACCAGTTTTTTTCATACACAATGACATTACACGCATCTGCATTACAATCTATAACATCTGAATGCATTTCAAATGCAGCATTTCAGTCCGTAATCTGTATTTTATCTGAAATCCCTGATTAATATCCTAAATCCCAAAGCGATATGATGTCAAACGAACAATTAGGACTGAAGAGTCTTCCCCCACCCACCCCCCCTTTGAATCAACAGGTAATCCTAATGAGGATAATTTATACCTTGCAGCATCCTACAATAGGTCCTATTGTGCACTCTTCAGATTAAACCGCTAACAAATGTCAGACCCAAAAATTCGTAGTTTTCAACGATTTCGAAATATCCAACAGCCAATGTTGTATCAGATTTATTATCATTTTTAATATTTACACTGTTTAAATATCCAACAGCCAATGTTCTATCAGATTTATTATTATTTTTTTAAATATTTACACTGTTTAAAAGGCAAATAAAAAGTTTAATTTTTGATGCGATTCACCTGGAGTTGTGAGAGCCTTTAACAGAAACCTGCTGATATGGGACATTATCAGTGAATATAACAGGACTTACTTCGTACGTTATAGCGTATCTAACGTACCTTAACTCAAAAAATATGACGGAAAAAATCTAAACAGTTTTGGAAATGTATAAAATTTAAACAGTTTTGGAAATGTATCAGACTTATGATACGTAAAGCAAATTATGTATTTTTCTTGTTCATGCTCAAGGCTACCAGAATATTAACATAATATGTAAGTAATGAATATTAGTCAAACATAAAAACGATCTTTGCTCTTAAACACATATTATGCTTGAAAACAATTACCGATATGATAAGTGAAACTAATCATTCCTAGAATAATGAATAAAACTAATTCTTCATATATGTACTTAGTGTACCCGTATCATAAAATATAATGGTGATATACTTTAAAATGCATAGGTTGGCATTTGTAGCAAAATACAAAGTATATCAATGGAAAGGCAGTTAACTGCAGATTTCCATGGTATTAAAAATCCACGTAGTTTATTTATTTTTGCGGAATATTTATTAACCGTAGAGCAAAACAACTTATGTTCGATTTTTATTATTTTTCATTTTGATTTTTTTTTAACATGCTGTTCGTTTTCATGTACACAACATATATGTTTTTAGTCTTGTAAAAGTATCATTCACCTCAATCACTACTCCAAGATTTTTTTTTTCTTCAGATCAAATTCACCTTAAAAAGACGCTACAACTGTATTTTTAAAATTTCTGTCATACCTTTGCAAAAACGAAACATTTTTAGTAAAAAAAAAACAAAACAAACGATTTCTACTACAGTTTACCACTTGACTTGAAATCTCAACGGCCTTCCTGCTTATTGTCGTATTCTACTCAACTTTTGCCTGTGTCGATAAAAAAAAATAATGAATTAAAACGGTACGTAATCCTGTGTAGCACAAAACCTAAAAATTCCTTACTTATAAAACTGGGAATATAAAAAACACGCCCAAAAACCGCCGTAATTTCACCCACCACGAGAACAACAGATGAATTTCATATCTCATATTCACGTATTCACTAAAAGGCATAATGAATTAATAACACTTACAATACATTTTAATTCGGTAACATGACTTAGGCACGAAGCGGTACAGAGCGGATTTACAATATTCTGGAAGCAATATACATCAAGCCATTCCACAGTGGAGCAACGTACAATCTGGGGGCAGGTTTATATAGAGACGGTAGTAATTTACAGGGCTAACTATATACACGATCAGGCCAATTTGCGAATGTAAAAGACGAAATTCGTTGAAGTACCGAGCTTTCAGCTTTCTTTGAAGTATCTTTTGCTAAAACATACCTGGACAGTTTCTAAGGTGTGTAAAGCTTTCTCTGACAGAGGTTAGAGTATTTACAAAGCAACTTATAATTCTTATAAGAAATGGGATAAATTCCTTAAGGCTTATGGATACAAAATATAATGAAAATAAATTCAGCCGAGACGGCAGATTTCCACATCAATTACAGGATCTTTTGATTAAACAAAGACTGATTTTTATGAAAGCTCCCAATCATGAAAACTCATTTTCATAGCCATAATATAAACAGTCACATTCATTAAAACAGCTTTTCAAGAAACTTGGACAATTCTCAGATTTCTTTTCTTTGACAGAACTTGAAACAATTTCCATTTAGCAGGCAATGATGCGTCTTCCCATAATTCCAGCCATATGTAATGAAGCAGTTTAATTCTATAAAAATGTGGAAAAAAAACCTCACTTTTAAAAAGCCATTGAAGAAACAGGAATCTTCAAAAAAAAAAAAGGGTAATGCGCAAAATATTTACGAAATGAAACAGTTTTTCATACGGAAGTATCTCTTTCAAGAAGGCCATTGATATGTGACAATCAATCCTTCCCGATTTTCGTCGATTTTAGTTATGAAAAATTAACGTATTTTATTTTTTTGCGACGAGGAATAAATTCTACAAAAAAACAACCAACCACTTGTGAGGCAAGTATCCCATAAAACAAATATCCTGCTAAAAACTCCGACTGTTTTAGTTCAGAAACTACTGCTATTCAAGGAGGTAACCAAAATCCAAGATAAAAAAAAATATAATTCAATATCACAAAAAGATACTTCACATAGCTATCAATTAAGGGGCCATCTATCTAAACAAATAAAGGCAATATACAAACGAAAAACCATAGGTCTAAAAATACTTACATTTAATAGAGCAAATTGGACAATATTATTTATATCAGATATGGACCAGTTTTTAAAAGAATTACCTCATACAAAAAATGAAAAAAAAAATCCAAAAAAAGGTAAGAATCTCATATCACAGGATAAAAGTAAGCTTTTATTCAAGATACACATCCACACAGTATTACTTTACAAGTAAATCCACAGGTACTTAAAATATAAGTTGATTCGACTTTGGTACACAATTTCAGTTAATTACAGAATATACTTAAGGGCACTTAAAGGTTACGTACTAAATGACAACTGATACATTGAAGGACTTGGCCAAGTACCTCCCTGTATCGAGAGAGAGAGAGAGAGAGAGAGAGAGAGAGAGAGAGAGAGAGAGAGAGAGAGAGAGAGAGAGAGAGAGAGTCAGGGGCTGGGGAAAGACGATTAGAAGCAAGCAGAAAATTGACACATTTAATATTTACTTCGTCTTCTTCTTCCTGAAACCTTCCGTCCTTTGGCACCTGCACTAAATAAAGTTCCTGGTCAATTGATCGAACGACGTCTCTCGAATTCGCGGTCGAGAAAAACCGCTTTGGCCGTTGGCGAAGCGGAAAGACGAAAGTTACCATATTCATCCGGGGCTCCCTCACGGCGTTCGCTGATTGGCTGGTTGATAAGAGCCGGTGGAGTAGCTGTGTACCGGCGAGGAGGTTTTGCTGCTGTGTCCGAAGCGCTCGGAGATCCTTCTTTCGTGGATAAATAAACGGGGAAATAAGTAAATGAACGGATAAATTAGGGTCAGAAACATAACAGAATATAAGAGCTGTCAGCTGAAAGGTGTGATTAAATAAAATTGTAGGTAAGTGGAAAATAATAACGTAAATAGAAAACATAAAGGAACATAAAAGAAAATAAATACATAAGAGGGAGATAATGAAGTACACAGAAAACACAGGAAAAACTAAAGAAAATAAATAAATCAGATAAGTGGAAAATAATAAAGTAAACAGAAAACATATGGGAAAAAAAATCAAAGCAGATAAATAAGAGAGATTAGTGGAAAAATAATAAAGAAACCAGAAAACGTTTTGGGGGGAAAATAAAAGGAAAATTAATAAAACCAAAATGATGAATCTTCGTAAAAAAATAAGAGAAAAAAATTACTAAAATGGAGCCCGTCCTCGCTATTTTCAGTACAGGAAAGAACACCTTTCTGTCCTGTTTCCCAAAGGAATGAACAACTTCCTAGTTTATTTCTTCTATTCTATGGGGAAAGAACTCTCGGATTATTCTTATCCATTTTTCCTTCAGGGGAATAAACATCTTCCACTATTTTACTTTTCATTTACCTTACACTCTCTCTAAATGCCATTTACTTAGCTTCCTTGAAGTTAGGTATTAATCCGAGGACTCAAATAAACCACAGTCTTAAAGTGTCAATAAATTTTCTATAAACTGATTCCTATTCGAGATCTGCTTCCGTTTTTCATTGTATTATTTTAACCAGTCTTAAACTGTCAATAAATTTTCTTTAAACTGATTCCTATTCGAGAATGCTTCCAATATTCATTGTATTATTTTAACAGGTCTTAAACTGTCAATAAGTTTTCCTTAAACTGGTTCCTATTCGAGATCTGCGTCCGTTTTTCATGGTATATTTTTAACCACTGTCTTAAAAAGTCAATACATTTTCTTTAATCTGCGTCAGTTTTTCACTGTGTCACTTTAACCATAGTCTTAAATTTTCAATAAATTTTCTTTAAACTGGTTCTTATTCGAGATCCGCTTCCGTTTTTCATTGTATCATTCTAACTCCACTTGCCTCCATATTAATTAGTTCTAATGCCAGAGATGAGGCAAGCTTTCACTGCATAGAATTTATTCAAAAATGCTTCCAGACTGACAACGATTACATGTGCAAATATGCACAGCATAACATACGTTAAACTACCAAGTCTGCTGAGGCGTGACTTATTCTTAAATTGCCCTTTTCGTCTCGCTAATACCGGCATACAACCTCAAATTTCCATTTTCCATACTCACTTATTTCGGAAAATCTCTTTCACCTCCATTCAGGCGAATCTGAAAATCCCACCGAAAAAGACCTGCTATCATTTAAGACTCAGAAAAAAAGCAAGACACATGTCTTGGAAAGATCACTTGGGCCTGGCTAAGTATACCTCCGGGACGTCTTTGTTCCCTCCAGAGTTATGTAGGATTTACCCATCCTTCAGCACAGGATGGAGAACCTTCATATCCAATTCGTGACGATAAAGGTGAACGACAGATTTACGTATGATAAATAGCCTAGCCATTACCTCTGCCAAATTCAGTCTTAAGACTGCTGCGGCTCTTGAGGGCAGTCTTGCGGCTTCAGTCTTGTCATCAGTCAAGATTCGCACTCTGTAGGATACTTGTATGGAGTTTATTAAATTAAGTCTCACTCTGCTTCATTAATTTGAGTCATAACCTGCTTCTTTCAAAAGAAACGTTTGTCATCGTTATCATTTAACGAGGTGACAAACCTTAATTTGTCTTACTTTCAGCGACCAAGGTTTGAGAGCAGAGCAAAATGCTGCCCCATTTTCCATCAAAAAAAAAAAATAAAATAAAATAAAATAAAATAAAATAAAATAAAATAAAATAAATGGCGCGTGAGACAGCTTAGTAGAATCTACACTAAAAATAGATCCAAGCATGTGTCAAGATTCACGTGTATTCCTGAAGGTATTAGCAAAACATTACTTGAGTTATGCAGTTTCAGAGTCTTAATATTTCGTGGCCAATGGTGTACCAAACAGCTTACCCATTTGGAGCCAGTGAAGGAGCTTAACATCTTTTAAGCTAAACCACTGAGGATCACTGGGAGAGCTTAATAAGACTTTGCAGAGAAACTATATATTTTTTATACATCTTTTTGAAAGTCCGCAGGAATTTTTAACGTTTTCACTAATCCTGCTTACAGTTTTATCTGTAATTATGGTAATTCACTCTCTGATTCTGTAGATTAATCGAATTTACAGTGTAGCTGAAATCAGAAAAGGGAGTTTAAATTCGACATTTTAAGTCGTTCATGATGACGTAGATTAATATATCATCTTGAATGGTTTAAGAGCTGACAGACTAGACTGCAAACATGCTAACTGAAACTGATTACTGCTTCCAGCCTGTGCATGGTTGATCAGCATATGAAGAGATAATTACCGTATGGTAAATGCTATCGAATTAAATCGCTGATATTGGGTGAAATTTAAATACGTTATTTGGTACCATGGAATATTTGAGGGTATTTCTCCATTTTCCCCTGAGATGTGGATTATCTAATGCAGTGAGACTATTATATATATTAACAGAGTTCTCAACATCTAGTGATTTCCCGGTACTTCTGAAGATCTTTTGTTCTGCATTCATTGCAATATTGTTCACTTGTCTGGGAGAAAGTAATTCTTTTGGTACCTAATTTCTTTTAGTTTTTTTTTTAGGCAGAACAGCTCCAAGTGGTGGCTTGCCTTTCCACAACAAATTCAGATCATGGCGTGAAAATATGCTGTTCGGCTATATGCCAACAACTCTTTCAAAAGAGATCTTACATTATCATCTTTAATACCTATGTCACGTCATGGAAATGAATAGGTTTCATCTACTGAAATAATAATAATAATAATAATAATAATAATAATAATAATAATAATAATAATAATAATAATAATAATAATAATATACAGTAGCGCAAGCTACTCACTTTACAGAGTCAGCCGTTTTGTAAATGCATCACGACTTCACCCTACCCGGTAATACGGGGCGGGCAAACAGGTTTGCAGGAGGAGGGTGGATGTGTCATGCCTCCCCTACCCTCCTGATTCCTTACCTACCCCGCCCCCACCCGGGGCGGACAAACAAGATAGTTCCGCTCAGATTTTATTATTATAGTTTAATTACCCTTGATTTATTATTCATTTTGGCGTTTCTGTTTTCACATGTGGGGATTCATTTCTGAAGAGTTTGTTAAGTAAGCTAAAGACCTTTGAGACTCGTTCTTTGATAAAAATATGAGTGATATGGCAACATGAAAAGGAGCCCTTGGCACGAGGTTTCATCTATCACCTAAAAAATACCACAAAATTTAAGTCTGAAATCGACATCCTCGTTGTAACTTGGCACAAGGAATTTGCTTGCAATTCACCCCAAAAGTTCTGCAACTGCTTGATAATAACTGCATCCCTTAACCAGGAAAACTCACGCTTAAATGCCAAACCGTATTTACTCTTACAGCAATTTTAACATAGAGAGCATCGAAAGTATAATTTTTACTTTTCACAAGAAAAAATGGACATTCAGGAACTACAGATTGCCAAGATATCGTAAAAGGAGACTCATCTTGAAAGGTTCTTTTTCCATGTTTTAGCTGAAAGAGACTTGCTTCTGTTTTTGACGTTCGTGGGTTACGCCTGTTAGCTTCTGAAGTCAGCTGATGCTATTCAGGAGCTGAATATGAATGTCATTCAGTTCGGCAGTTGTTTCAATAACTCGAGACGGCGGAGAATCTTTGTATATTAAAAGGCAATGGGTAATTCGCTTCTTATTTTGCTTCAATGAACTCCGTGTTTATAAAATTGTCTGTCATCTAAGCTAGTATCAGCTTCTTTCAGCAATTAGCCTTTGCATGAAAATGTTTATTGAAAGTACCTTGGCTAGGATTTCTGAGCGGTACGTAATGTCCTACGGCCAACACTTACCTTCTCGATTTTCTCGTATATTGCCGTAATTTCTTGCGGTATGGGTACACTTGTTCGAAAATACTCCATAAACGATTTCTAGATACCTCGCCTTCGACTCACAATGGGTAATTTCTCAAGGTTTTCCGTGAATTTTGCCGAAATAACTAAACTTGGAAGGTTTTGAAATACTGGGTGCCTTTTTAGTTTTCTGTGAAAGAAAACTATTGTGCCGGCTTTGTCTGTCCGTCCGCACTTTTTCTCTCCGCCCTCAGATCTTGAAAACTACTGAGGCTAGAGGGCTGCAAATTGGTATGTTGATCATCCACCCTCCAATCATCAAACATACCAAATTGTAGCCCTCTAGCCTCAGTAGTTTTTATTTTATTTAAGATTAAAGTCAGCCATAATCGCGCTTCTGGCAACGATACAGGCTAGTCCACCACCGGGCCGTGGTTAAAGTTTCATGGGCCGCGGCTCATACAGCATTATGCCTAGACCACCGAAAGATAAGATCTATTTACGGCGGCCTTGATTATTCGCTGTAGCGGCTGTACAGAAAACTCGTCGGCGCAATTTCTAATCGTTTATTTATCCAGTTTACTCTACAACAGTTTGATATCTGTGCTTTCCAGTAATTCGAGTTCTGCCGGAGTTTAATCATTTCCAAGCATGAAAGCACTTGATGCTTGTTTGGTGTTCTCTGTGCACTCAAATGGGAGTTTGCTTGTGAAGTGAAAAGTGAAATTATAAGAGACTCAACTCCATGTTTAATCATTACTCTCTTTCAAGAAGATCAGGCCTCACGAATCTGTTCATCAGAGTCTTGTATTTCCAGGAAAATAAATAAACAAACACTGCCCAAATAAATAAATAAAATCAATTAAATAAAATGTCTTTACGTTGTGGTATCTGTATTTATCACTGCCACCATTTGGATAAAGTTATTTGGTATTTTCTATGAAATAACAAATAAATAAGCATAACGAAAAAATAAGTAAATAAACATAACGAAAAAATAAATAAATAAACAACGAAAAAATAAATAAATAAACATAACGAAAAAATACATAAATAAACATAACGAAAAATTGTGTAAACATATGATACATATAAAAAAAATAAAGCAAAACTGACGTTCACTTTCATATGAAAATAAGAATTATTAAGGAGAGATTTCAGTATGCGATGAATGCAAATAAATTCGCAGAAGTGAAAACAAAAAGCAAAAAAAAAAAAAAAAAAAAAAAAAAAAAAAAAAAAAAATAATCAGGAGAAGCGAGGGCTTTTGGTCACGGCGCTGTGTGTACCTATATTATTTCATTTCATTATATTTAAACGCCAACAAGATTGATTTAAAATTGTATACAATTTACATAACTGCTTGGTTACGGAGGCCTGATTGGAATGCATCAGTTGGCTGGCCCTCACTTTTATTCTTTTGATGCCGAATCTAAATCTAAATCTAAATGAATTTAGCTTTGGCGCTGCATTCAGTTAAACTGGGCAAATTTCGGCGTTCAGTCAAATTGGGTATATTACTGTCAAGATTTGGCAGACTACCAACTAACTAAGACCTACTAACCTGTCGAAAATCGGCCATATTTTTCTCGAACTTGGTGATAATTCCATTCAATAAACAGAGAACTGAATAAAACAAAATGTCCACCAGATGTTTAGATTAACTCTTTCCGCTGCATTCTCGGGCATTTTTCGGACCTACCACCGCTCACACGTGGCTTCTAAGGTATGTTGTGAGTTTAAGCAAGTCTCAGAGACTACCCGTTCCTAATTTGGTATCCCGGCCAACACACGGTGCTAAAAATTCGCGAAAAATTGGGAGGATGACAATCACTTCAACGTTCAATAAGAATGAACACAGCTCGGTAACTGCGCTTCATCGGAACAATAATACCTTGGATTTTCACTCACAGAGAGGACTGAATTTCGGCTAATTTCATGACAGGGGTTTCTGAAGCAAAGCAAATTGAGGGTGAAAGCAAAGGCGTGAGATAAAGCTAGAAAAATGGGTTTTGAAAAGAATGTAGTCGGTCTGTTTATTTTCTTTTGTTCCATAAAGGCTTTTAGAACCTAGTGAGGTCAATTTTTGCTAGACTTGACAACGAGACTGCGTTGAGAAGTTTGATTAATCCACTGGTGGAAAAACTGATGTGATCTGAGACAAACATCCAATAACATGTAGAACACCAAGAAATTAAGAGACCAAGTAACGAGGAATCAACGAAAGACCATTGATCAGAGATAAATGAATTGTGATCTATTTCTGTTTTGTTTCGGAAATAGATACGGCACAATCCAAATAAATTTAAAACTATATATTGTAATGGAACAGCTAATTAACTCTGCATTTTGGCCCAAGAAAACGACAAGGCATACTTAAAAAAAAATAAAAAACGAAAACCACGCAATATAATGAGGCAAGAAATGATTTGCCGTGCTCGAAATGGTGGGACCAGCCATTATTAATATGAAATTATAAATTGTCTCTCATGCTTCTCCAAGATAAACGATACGAAAATCCTTCCAAACTGACAGACGTCAATCAGTAACAGAGACAGAGAGACACTGTTCTTTCTCATGCCTGTTTAAGGGAAAGAATTGACAGATCTACCGACTGTCAATAGGCAGACTTATTATTCTTTAAAATAACATAAGAATTTGATTCCTGACTCGAATTACGCGAAGAAACCTTCAGTGTAGAAAAGGGTTTCATTCTATAGAATTACATCGCCGTCAACATATCAAGTCTGACAAAAAATTTTAATTTTACAGAATAACGAAGAAAGTCGACACATTAAGAAAATGTCGAATTAAAAAAAAAATGAATTTCACAGAACAACGACTCACGTCATCTTGAAAAAAGTTACCTTACAGAGAAATCAAAATTCTGTAGAATAACGCTGACGTCAACATATCGAGAAATTCTTTACACATGAAGAGACACATTGTATTACGCAGGGCCACGCAAATCAGAGGCAGTACGAAATCCCGCGAACCAGGTCTTTCAATTCGGGGGAAAACCATTTCAAAGCGCAAGGAAATCGCCACAAGGCTTCCCACGCAACTGCGAGTGTTCCGGGTTGCAAGGAAAATTTTTGAGTGAGTTCGCACAGATAACCAGAGTTTTCCTGTATCGGAATACGAACACTGGGTTTCTGTTTATCTTTTGTAAAATCGGTGTTTTTGGTTTTTTTTTCTTTTCTTTTCATAATGAATAGGAAATATGTGAAATATATGAGGTTTTAAAGTAATTTGTTGTTAGTTACGTAATCATCTCCAATTTCAAAACGATCGACTTCTTCAAACGCTTGGATACAATACAAGTTTTGCATAAAGTTTGGTTTGAGTTTACGATAAGGGCTACTGCGAAACAAATGACGACCACGCAATATAAAGAAATCATAAATTACGTCATTCGTCAATAGAAAATATAAGTAAACCTACGAGCGAATAAAAATCTGTGACACAAACAAAAAAAAGATATCTATGACTGATAAGGACCAAGTAATCAAATAGGAAAGCGTATTGTTTATAGTGACAAATCTTCGATTCATACCTAGAATTGGGCGAAGCTTTCAAAACAAAAAAGGCTTAATTTTATAGAATAACGCTGTCCAAAAAAAAAAGCATTGATCCTATAGAATAACAAGGACTCAACATATTGAAAAATATAGACACCCAAAAATATTTCGAAATACAAACACTGATTTTCTATTTCTCTTAAGTATTCCGTATTTTTGGAATTTCATTTTCATACTCAATAGAAAATACATGACTCTTTAAACTGGAATATAAGACTGGACCAAAGGCCAAGTACTGGGACCCATGCGGTCATTCAGCGCTGAAAATAGCGTTGAAACAATTGTTAGGATGGGATGGAAAGTAAGCTGGAAGAAAGAGAATACAAACGGAGGTACAGTAAAAGGAATGAAAGGGGTTGCAGCTAGGGACCGAAGGAACGCCGCAGAGAACCTCAAGTAATGCCTACAGTGTACCGCAAGAGGCACACTGACAGCACTCTACTCAACCATTTTCCATTTCAAAACCAGTCACTTTTTGAACCACTTCCATATAATGAAGGTTTTCCAGTTTGATAAAAGATAACTGAGCAGAAACTGGAAGGGGAAATAATTATCGAGGAATTTCTTTCAAAGGGATCGAACTGAAATTTCCATCCTTGGGAAGCTCCTGCCTAATATTCTAATTATTGGAAAATTGTTCGTTAGGAATTACCGACAAATCTCCGCGGATACTGATTTACTCTGTTTTTCCCTGATTCCAATAATCTTTCGTCTTCCAGAGGGAGATACGACGCTTGAGTTTTATCAGACTTTGCATATAGAACCTACAGGATTAGAAAGTCGTGGACTTCTAAGTTTCGTTTGTCTATTTCTATCCCTTTAAAGGGGAGATATTACTACTGAATCTATCTATCTACCTATCTATATCCTTTTAACATTAAGCAATTTCCTTAATAATGTCATAGCCACGTACATATTTTAACTGCAGAATCGTGGATGAACCCCTGTGCAAACAACTTCCATACCATTAGCTGCTTATTACACCTACAAAAATGACTCCAGCAACATGTCACTCCAGATTTACTTCAGTCCTGAACGCACTCTTGCGTCTCCTGGATATGAACGACCTCTTTCTCGCGTTTCAGAATTATACGCTGTTTTCATCAACCCCTCGTCATCCGGTTTCCCTACACGTCCAAACCATCTCAGCAATCAGTGACCTATCTTTACACCTGAGTCAACCTTTGAGTCACTTCTTCGTATCTCATATTTCACCCTTGTCTCAGACCCACTTTCATGCCACAGTGTCTTTCTTTAAGACATTAGTTAGTTTGAGAGAGAGAGAGAGAGAGAGAGAGAGAGAGAGAGAGAGAGAGAGAGAGAGAGAGAGAGAGAGAGAGAGAATTTGTCTCTCCCGTTCAGATATGCTCTCACATACTTCAATTTCATTTAGCCGCTCTCAGTCACTTAAATTCTAAACCGGAAGTCTTGAAAACCAAACCACATTGTCATTCCATCGGTTCAACCGTATGTGCTTTTTAAAGGTCAATGTATGTTATATACACCTTTTATCCAAAACCTTGATCCTATCGTCCTCTCCCATGTATAAACCCACTATATTCTTCTATATCAATCCTTTTGTTACATTCTACTTTGTCAATCAGATCGAACATACGGATTTCCTTTTATATTATGTTTAGCCTGACGATTCTCCCAGTTGCTTCCTACGTCAACAGTAACCTTCGTATCATAAAACTTTTATCGCCCATTCCCGGGACTGCTAGAAGCAACACTTACTCAAAACGGTTTACCGCATATTATTCACGAAGTGATAAGTCTGGAAACTCCACTAATTTTAAACTTATATGCCTGGGGCATCAGAGATTCCACTAATTTTCAACTTATGCCTCGGGCATCCGAGAAGTTATTAGGAAAGATTTCAAATTAAAACTCATGAGGAATATCACAAGCAATACCTTTCTTTGGGACTTTTTCAATTTGAGAGAGAGAGAGAGAGAGAGAGAGAGAGAGAGAGAGAGAGAGAGAGAGAGAGAGAGAGAGAGAGAGAGAGAGAGAGAGAGAGAGAGAGAGAGAGATTACCTCTCAGATGAAGATGACGCATTTTATATTATCGTCCACAAGAACAATACCTTTCATTGAGACTTTTTTTTTAATTTGAGAGAGAGAGAGAGAGAGAGAGAGAGAGAGAGAGAGAGAGAGAGAGAGAGAGAGAGAGAGAGAGAGAGAAAATTACCTCTCAGATGAAGTTAACACATTTTATATTACCGTCCACTTACCAATTTGGAATTATCACCTTATCGACACTCTTAAAGTTTTCGTAGAAAAATCTGTTTGCTAAAATGCAAAAGAGCAAATGAAATATTTAAGTAATAAAAATCTGATTGTATAAAACTCAAATTCTACTACTGATAATACTACTACTAAGACTACCTATCAGGAAAAGTAGAAAAAAAAGTGGACGTTTTAATACCTGTGCAGACGGAAAGAAGTCACAGACTGACGTCTGCTGTCTTCGATGTCTCTTCGACTGTGGTAGTCTGACCAAGATTTCTTCAAGGCGGACTTTACCTGTAAAAAAAAAAAAAAAAAAAAAAAAAAATTGGAGTTTTCAGTGGAAGGGTACCATACCATGAAAAAAAGCTGGTCTTTATATGGGGAAGGGCAGATAGACAGTCAGAAAGATAGACTGACTGACTGACTGACAGGTAGTCAGATGCACATACATATATATATATATATATATATATATATATATATATATATATATATATATATATATATATATATATATATATATATATATATATATATACACTGCTTGCAGTTGTGATTTCCCTTCGCAGAACCGAAATACAGAAGAGGGTTGGCGTTTCTGTGCCAAAACTACGAGAGAAATGAAATGCAAATAACCTGGGATCAATCCCGACACTCCCACACTCGCTTCATGCAAACATTCGTGAGCCGGATTTCTATTTCGGGGACACGAATGAACTTTATGCGAATTTCTCGACGGATTTTTTTTTTTTATCTTTTATGTTTCAGGTTCTAATGCTAAGTCACATATCGTTCCAGTGTTTTGAAAGTTGGTTTTAGTTTGTTGCTAATGTAAGTCTCCTAAATACATTTTAATGAATATTTAATGATCGATCCAAGCATTTCAGTTTCGGGGGATTTACTTTATACGAACTTTCCGATTTTTTTTTTTATTCGACATATCAACTTCTATACCTAAGCCACATATTATTCCAATAATTCGAACGTTTATTTCTATTTGTTTACTGATGTAAGTCTCCTAAGTACAATTAATGAACTGTCAATTTTAGATTCTACGCCTACGTCAAATGTTGTTCCAATAATTTGAACATTAACTTCAAATTATTACTAGTGTTAGTCTCCTAAATGCTATTATTGAACTGGACATATCAGATTCTATACCTACGTCAAATGTTCCAATAATTTGAACGTTAATTTCAACTTATTGCTAAAGTAAGTCTTTTAAATACAATGAATGAATGAATTTCATATTCTGTACCTAACTCAAACGTTGTTCCAATAATTTGAACGCTTATTTCCAAGTACAATGAATGAATTGGACATTTCAGACTCTGTACCAAAGTCACACATTGTTCCAATAATTTAAACGATGATTTCAATCTAATACTGATGTAAGCAAGTATCCTAAATAAATCTTACTGAATACTTGATGATCGACTCAAGCGTGGCAAATCCACCAAAAATAGATTTCAAATTATGCTTCCCGATTCAAATTCCGGAGAAATTTTCAGGAAAATCACGAAGCAGAATTTGCTGTCTGAAATCCTTTAATAAAAGGACCCACAAAATCCTCAGAAGGCCGTCAAATTATCACCTGACCAGCGAACATGAAAATTGCGCAAAATTCGAAAATTGTTGACGGGGAAGAAAATAAAAGGGCAAACGCAAAATCAAGATTGGCGTCACTTCGATCTGTTTGGTATTATAAACCTGTACGTTTGTCTGCCGGCGCTATACTTGTTTGCAAGTGTTTTCTTTTTATAAATCACATCGTACAAATCTCTGTCTATGCTGACCGTTTTCTACTTTCATCGACACCAAATCTCTCTGTTTAACTGCCTGATTTTTCCGGCCTCTGTACCTTCATGTCCCTCAACACTGTCTGCAAAATCAATTAAGGAATCCTCGTCTAATATCTCTGTAAAAAAAAAAAACAGTCACAGATTCAATTTCGCCTTCTTCCGCATTCGGACTGAGAGAGCAGATATATTAAAATGTAAAGTAACACACACGCACCAATATCTATTCATTCAAATCCCAATATGGACACTGGAGTGCGTGTTCTGAATTCGTTAAAATGAAATAAAAGGTAGGAAGGAGCCAGGGCGGTTGACAAAGGAGTCTTCGGTGAATGAGGAGATAAATGATTCCCTATTCAGTTTGTTGCTGGAGATAGAAATTTTAATGATTTATACATAAAAAAAAATATATATAATAAAAAATATATATATATTTAAATATATATACAGAATATATATAATTTTATATATATATATATATATATATATATATATATATATATATATATATATATATATATATATATATATATATATATATATATCTCACCTCGTTGTTCATAAAGCAGTATATAAGAGCGACGAAGAATCCCTGGTACGCCGTCAGAAACGTCGATACGTACGTCCACACGGCGAACTTCAGCGGGCTACTCTCGAGCGGGGAATGCACTATCTGGAGGGCATTCGTGATGCCCAGCAAGGGCAGGAGGACGATGGCAGCCCGCGCTGCTTTCCTGAAGGAGGAGAAGAAAAAAAAGTTGAGGATACCTTAGTTTAACCAGACACTGAGGAGCTGATTAACAGCTCTCCTACGGCTGGCCCGAAGGATTAGATTGATTTTACGTGGCTGAGAACCAATTGGTTACCTAGCAACGGGACCTGTAGCTTATTGTGGAATCCGAGCCACATTATAGCGAGAAATGAATTTCTAGGAAGCTTTTATCGTTATTCAGTTTAGTAATGAACTGATCTCTCATCATGTTTTGTTGGAAATTAGATATTTACATACTTGAAGTAAAATCAAGAAGCTTAGTCTTTCACCTTCAAGTCATGTTAACGCAATATGATTAGCAATGTACAATTCAAACAATAAAGACTAAACGGCACATGGAATACACTTGAGAGAAAGTGAGAGAAAGGGAAGGGTTTTATGATATTTCTATTGTGGATAATGTAGCGTTGAGATTTAAGGATGGCTTGGCAATGGAAACTGGCCCCATGTCAGTTCCATATCCTTCATGACAAAATTTATTTACGGCCTTGGGGACAAAGGACCTTTAAAGGGAATCATCAACAATTAGCTGAGCAGCTGCCACAATCTCTCGTAAGAGTTAGACTACCGATAATGTTCTTTGAGCCCTAAAACAGATTGATGTTTTTATTCTATTTTTTTTTCTATGAAAAATCTCAACTTGGAACATATCTGAGATGTTCCACTGAATTTCAATGTTGAATGTACTAGATGCAACACTTCCGTGTGGCCTAATATAGATATTATATTTTACTAACTGACCCTTTTTGCCCGATACTTTATCCATGTAAGAATTCTCTTTTCGTATGCCTACTTTAGTATGGAGGCTTTTAAGTAATACGTTTGTATATATATATATATATATATATATATATATATATATATATATATATATATATATATATATATATATATTAAAAATTTATACATACACACATATATATATATATATATACATATACAAAAATATAGCATACACATATATACATATATATTATATATATACATATACATACATACATATTTTATTAATCATCTGATTAAACATCCTAGGTCAGTTGTTCCCATAGCACAAAACCACACCCCAAAATACTGTACCTTTAGCCACAATCAGAATATTAGGCAATTATGAAACACTTTGTAATGTCTCTCTCTCTCTCTCTCTCTCTCTCTCTCTCTCTCTCTCTCTCTCTCTCTCTCTCTCTCTCTCTCCTGTAATTTTTCAGTCTGAGGTAACTGTCAATTGTTATATAATGGCTCTCCGTGACTGTCTGTGGAATCTGTCAATGTTCAAATCCTCAATCCTACCTGATTTGATGAAGTTCAGACGAGAACGAAGCTTTCAGCTTCGTGATGAGAACCCTTAAGATGTTGAGCAGAAAAATCAGGTTTGTCTGAAAATGAAGAAAAAAGTTAGGAAAAACATATCATAAATCATACAAATAAAAAAAATATATGACTTCCTTTTTTCAGTCTTGGTGTCAGTTTGACTGACATGATCTTGTTTTAAGATCATGCAAAGGCGAGGTGCTTGCGAGTGCTTTCAGACATTCAGCTCTTGGCAGTCAAAATTTAGCTTAAATTTTGATGTATGCAACGCCACAAAACCATGTTTCACGAATTCAGTAACTAAAATATGCAATAAAAGAATATTTTGCATAAAAAACACCGTTAAAAACATTCAAGATTTTAAGTCAAAATTCAGTTTGAAAAATCGCCGAAATATACGAAAATAAATGTCAAATATTAAAAGGTTAAAAAAATCAATTTAAATACAATATTTTTGGGAGTTTTGCCTTCTTTACGATATCTTCTTTTCGTTCTTTATCACCTCACGTGATAAAGAATCTTAGAGTGATATACTGAACTGTATACAGAACGCCCGTGTCTGTGGAAAATGATATCCAGACTATAGCGAAAGAGGAAAGAGGCCTAACGCTTAGATAATTTTACTGGAAAAGTTAGAGAAGAATGAGTCACCAACTAGAAATGATGCAATGAACACATCACTAAAATACTGTAGTGTCTGTGGTTGATAAGGTTTCAGTCTTATCTGAATCACATCGAAATCAAAGCCAGTGGTCGGTGTGTATCAGGGGGCGCCCTAAGACTGCAGGCTCAGGCAAGTCTGTTCTAGGTATTAGAAACCTTCCGACGTAATCTAGGTACGGGTATTGAAATGATATTTTCAGTGCCGTTCAGAATGCTTAGGGGCTTTTGCTCCGATATTGGGAGATCTGTATTTGGTTTCACGATAATCACAAGAACGTATGATCGTCTTCTGGATAGGGCATTTGGGTCATACATATATACATACATACATATACATATATGTATGTATAATATATATATATATACATAAATATATCTATATATATATATATATATGTTTATATTATATATATATATATATATATATATATATATATATATATATATATATATATATATATATATATATATATATATATATATGTGTGTGTGTGTGTGTGTGTGTGTATATATTTTCTCTTTTGCTGATTTATCCTTTTCATTGTTGGTTATTTTCATCTAGCAGTTTTTAAGCTTAATTTCCTCTTAAGACTGTTCCACAAGAAATGTTGATCATTTTCCAACCAGAGACTCCTCCTCCTCCTCCTCCTCCTCCTCCTTCTTCTTCATCTTCTTCTTCTCTATCTTCATCATCTTCTTCTTCTTCTTCTTCTTCTTCTTGAAACTTTCAAAAGAGACGCTTCTCAAGAACATACCGTTGCCAACTCCGTCTACGTGACCGGAAAACCTTACACTCACACACCCACTGATCCATCTTTAGAACCTTGGCAACTTTTTATCATTATTCCGTCATGTCTCTACATCTCTCAAGCATTCGAGCTGTACTGTGACACTGATACAACACTTCACCTCATCAGCTTCTAACTTTTTCTCTTTCTCCTTTGCAACTGACATTCTCTTCACTAAAAGAGGATTTATTTCAGTGTTCCCGTCCTACTCTATAGCTGAAGAATCCATAGCCTCTTCTCGCCTACTCTGTGTTGACCCCTAAATCTGTATCGAATGGAGTTCTTCTGTTGTTTCATCATCAGTCCTCGCTCCAATTTAACCATTTTTGCCTCTGCCATCCACTTGTTAATTTTCGCGTTCGTCTTCCTCTTCCTGCAAACACTTTCAGAGCTTTCACCGATCTCCGCGGATTCTGCTGAGTTGCTGACTCAGTTATTCCACTGCATGAACTTCTTGGGTCTTTTATTTTATCTGCTTCTTCCTTCATTCGATCCAGACGAATATTAAACGGCCATACAATTTTTTTTTTAAATCCATGAATTATATCTTTTATTTTATTTTCCCTTCATTCGATCCATGAGAATGTTAAGCAGCCATACAAACTTTTTTTTTTTAAATCCCTGAGTTATATCTCGTACACTTTAATCTACATCCTGAAAATTGTTTCCAGGTTCATAACTGCCACATTTCCTCACATTTCCCCAATTTAACATTACATTTCCTCACATTTCCCCCATTAACATTACATCTCCTCACATTTCTCCCATTAACATTACATTTCCTCACATTTCCCCCAATTAACATTACATTTCCTCACATTTCCCCCAATTAACATTACATTTCCTAACATTTCCCCCAATAACATTACATTTCCTCACATTTCCCCCAATAACATTTCCTCACATTTCTCCCATTAACATTACATTTCCTCACACTTCCCCATCAACATTACATTTCCTCACAGTCTGATTAAAAAAAATTTTTCCATAAACCTTCGCGAGAATCCCGAAAAATGAAGTTTTCATCTCTCTACTTTGCCTAACAAGTAATTACCTTCTTTAAATGTAGAAATGTCACTTGGCCTCTTTAATGACTTGGTATTTTTTTAATTCATGTTCTAATTAATGTGATTTCGGTCGATGACATCCGTTTGGAGATTTTTTACATCACCAAAATTAATCTGATTTTTTAATTTTTTGTCGCTAAGGTTCTTTACTTCTGCCTCATTTTTTTCTTCGCTAAAATTTTGTTCTCTTACTGAAAACATCTTGTTGAATTTTGATTATATTATCTTCCAGGTCAAAAGCATCGAGGTAATAACAGTTATGATACACACACATATATGTATGTATATATATTATACATAGGTATATATACATATATATATATATATATATATATATATATATATATATATATATATATAATTGCTGGCAGCTTAGTGAACTTTCTGGCTTTGGAATTCAAGATGAACGAAATGGAAACAATATTAGCATAGCTTTAAGAGTGAGATTGAGGATTCACCCATTCACCCTAACAAATAATGGATCTTGGGAACGTATAAGAATGACAAACACTTCACAGACAAAATAATGTTAGAGACATTTTCAAAACAATGTTGGAGACATCTTTAAAATAACGTTGGAGACATGTTCAAAACAATGTTGGAGACGTTTTCAAAATAATGTTGGAGACATGTTCAAAACAATGTTGGAGAAATTTTCAAAATAATGTTGGAGACATGTTCAAAACAATGATGGAGACATCTTTCAAATAATGTTGGAGACATGTTCAAAACAATGTTGGAGACATCTTTAAAATAATGTTGGAGACATGTTCAAACAATGTTGGGGACATCTTTAAAATAATGTTGGAGACATGTTCAAAACAATGTTGGAGACATTTTCAAAATAATGTTGGAGACGTGTTCAAAACAATGTTGGAGACATCTTTAAAATAATGTTGGAGACATGTTCAAAACAATGTTGGGACATCTTTAAAATAATGTTGGAGAAATGTTCAAAACAATGTTGGAAACATTTTCAAAATAATGTTGGAGACATGTTCAAAACAATGTTGGAGACATTTTCAAAATAATGTTGGAGACGTGTTCAAAACAATGTTGGAGACATCTTTAAAATAATGTTGGAGACAGGTTCAAAACAATGTTGGGGACATCTTTAAAATAATGGAGAAATGTTCAAAACAATGTTGGAGACATTTTCAAAATGATGTTGGAGACATGTTCAAAACAATGTTGGAGACATTTTCAAAATAATGTTGGAGACATGTTCAAAACAATGTTGGAAACATTTTCAAAATAATGTTGGATACATTTTCAAAACAATGTTGGGGACATTTTCAAAATAGTGTTGGTGACATGTTCAAAACAATGTTAGAGGCGCATGTCATTAATGCGTGCAGAGAGAATAAACTTACAATAATAAAAATGCAAGCTAACACATCAACAGTTCTTTAATGCTGGTCAAACTAAAGCAAGTAAGATGGCCATATTACCACTTCCGGTCTTCCAGGCAAAGGCCTATTTCACTAACCAAAAAATACCTAGAATGCCTCATTGGCCTTGTGTCTATATTAATCTATATATCTGTACTGTATACCAGCTATTATATTTAAAAGAAACACAACCACACTACTCTTATACCAAAAAAGGAATGTGTTTATGATAATAACCGAGGCATATCATTAATGCATAATAAGATTTTTGTTAGTTAATTTCTAGAGACACATTATTCAATAATTATCCACTGTGAAACACATGCAGGTGGCATTCCATTACATATCTGATTACCCGCTCACTGGCGTAATATTTGCATATAGACGGGTGTATTAACCGTCAAACAAACCCCAGAGCTATGTAACGTTGTGTATATATATCTTGTATATATATTTGAGGGTAACTATATAAGCTCGTGCTCTATATAAACTCGAACCGCTTGGTCGATCTAGGTGAAATTTTCCACGCGGCCCCCATTTGACCCCAGGGAGGTTTTCGGGTAGGTTTCAAACCTGTATCCACTTCATGAAAACATAATTATTTTGCAATCACACTAAAACATTACAGTTAAAACAATGATGTCAGCCCTTAAATTTTTGGTAAAATTACTTTAATACATACATTATATATGCTGTTAAAAGTTATGTATGTATGTATATATATATATATATATATATATATATATATATATATATATATATATATATATATATATACATATATATTAGTTTGGCTTCTATAGAAATCCAAACCGCTTGACAGACCCGGACAAAATTTTGGACACGGCCTCTATGTCACCACAGAAAGGTTTTTAACTCAAAATCAAACCCCTAACCAGTGACAGACATACAAACACAGACAAAACAAATGAAATTTTCATTTTTTAAGTCACCTTTTCTTTCAGTTTTCTGGGTTTATTCTCAATTTTCACTTGACAATCCACCTTTTTTTCCTGGCGCTGCCAGACATATGACTGACCTATACATTAAATCCAAAACCCCTATAACATCAATTTTTGACCAGAAATTACGTGAAATTTGATCATAATTTATGATAATTATTAATATAATTGTTTAATACTTCAATAAAATCAACACTGAAAATCTATATCAGTTTAAATGTGGTTTACAATCTTCGCCTACGTAACAAGTAACAGACTACATGCTTCTGTGACAGACATAACCCCCCTCATTAAAAAATTACTCGCGACGAAATTACCAACTTTTTTTCCGTGCTAATTTTGAGCAAAACGTATCTTGATCATAACTTGCCAATGAAATACAAATTCTTAAGTACCCTGTGGTATTACTACTTAATCCACAAAAAGAAAACTTCGTAGTTGTGGGCACAACTTTGGAGATCAAGAAATCATCCATCACCATCCACGCATGCGTTAATATTAGCAGACTCAATGCTTCTGTGACAAAACTACCCCCTCATTAAAAGATGACTCGCGACGAAAATACCAATTTTTTTTCAGTGCCCATCTTAAGCCCAAAGTATCTTAATCATACCTTGCCAATAAAATACAAATTCTTAAGTACCTTAAGGTATTACCATCATCATACCTAAGTACTTGATCCAATAAAAAATTCTGGGATAATTATTTTGAAGAAGTAACGGTCAAATATGTGAAGTAAATTTGATTTTTATAAGCCGTTTCACGAGCTGCGGAATTTAACGTGCATTAACGAACTAATGAAATTAATAAAATGAATTAATGAAACTGAAGAGCCTTCTTGATATTTCTGGTGACTCGTCTTTCATCGATAAGATGACATTCGAGTTGTTAATGATTTTAACGTGGCTCTACGGATCTTTCTTGCAAGTCATTGTGGAAAAGATGTGAATAAGTAAATGATCAATTAGTATTGATTAATATATATATATATATATATATATATATATATATATATATATATATATATATATATACACATACATACATACATACACACACACACACACACACATATACATATATATATATATATATATATATATATATATATATATATATATATATATATATATATATATATATATATATATATATATATTATATATGCTTCTTCAGTTTCTGCCAAAGATTTTTACTGGTAAAGTTCTTGAAACCCAACATTTACCGTATGTGACTATTTACTCCTTAATTTTTGCTTGAAAATAATTAAGAAACAGACTATAGTAGACTTGTTACTCTGCTATATCACTGTCAGGAACACAATCGTCATTGCAGAAATAAGATTATCCTTATTTACAAACGTAATTTTAAAAAATTACAGGCATAACAAGCATAAAAAATCAAGGCCGTAATGGGGACTGAAATAAGAAACATGATGTATGAAAAAATGGCGAAAATGAAAGGCTTGAAATAATATGCATTATATGTAAAAATTTACAAAGAAAATTAGCAGAGAAATCATTAGTAACATAGACCTTGATAGTTCAAATAAAATAAGCATCAAAATTATTAGGTACATGAATCACGGAGATACGATTAACTGAACTCTATTAATGAAGTTACTGTCCGCTTGCAAATACCCAAACGAAGTTGGGTCGCAGCATGAAAAAAAGAACGAAAAGATAGAGAAAAATTCTGAACTGACAGTTGAATGACCTTTTTAGTTTTTTCTTTTTGTTGGGTCTGAAAACAACCTCGTAATTGACTTACTCGAATGGATGGCTTAATTAAATTTGAAAAGCGCGATAACAAAAGGCAATTAGAACTTTGATGACCGTGCCAACAAATGAATCATTAATTACACCATGGGTACCCATTGATCATCACAGAGAGAGAGAGAGAGAGAGAGAGAGGAAATTCCTATAAAAGTATAGTTTGAGAAATAGATTTAATACATTCAAGTGGATTAGTGAGTGCAGTTAAACGTCAACTTTGGTATCCACCTATCTGAGAGAGAGAGAGAGAGATGAGATGAGAGAGAGAGAGAGAGAGAGGAAATTACCTATAAAAGTATAGTTTGAGAAATATATTTAATCCATTCAAGTGGATCAGTGAGTGCAGTTAAACGCCAAGTTTGGTATCCACTTATCTGAGAGAGAGAGAGAGGAGAGAGAGAGAGAGAGAGAGAGAGAGAGAGAGAGAGGAGAGAGAGAGAGAGAGAGGAAATTCCTGTAAAAGTACAGTTTGAGAAATATATTTAATCCCATTCAAGTGGATCAGTGAGTGCAGTTAAACGCCAATTTTGATATCCACTTATCTGAGAGAGAGAGAGAGAGAGAGAGAGGAGAGAGAGAGAGAGAGAGAGAGAGAGAGAGAGAGAGAGAGGAAATTCCTGTAAAAGTACAGTTTGAGAAATATATTTAATCCATTCAAGTGGATCAGTGAGTGCAGTTAAACGCCAATTTTGATATCCACATATCTGAGAGAGAGAGAGAGAGAGAGAGAGAGGAGAGAGAGAGAGAGAGAGAGAGAGAGAGAGAGAGAGAGAGAGAGAGAGAGAGAGAGAGAGAGAGAGAGAAGGAACTCACTAAAACAATATAACCTTAGAAACTGAAGATTACGAGACACGGGTCACATTCAAGCAGATCATTCAATAGAGTTAAGTGTCAATTTTGAGAGAGAGAGAGAGAGAGAGAGAGAGAGAGAGAGAGAGAGAGAGAGAGAGAGAGAGAGAGAGAGAGAGAGAGAGGGGGAACTAACTGCCTGGAAAGATATAAGCTGAGAATATGAAGACTGTGAGGGACAAGTCGTTAAATGTCAATTGTGTGTTAGAGAGAGAGAGAGAGAGAGAGAGAGAGAGAGAGAGAGAGGGGGGGAACTAACTGCCTGGAAAGATATAAGCTGAGAATATGAAGACTGTGAGGGACAAGTCGTTAAATGTCAATTGTGTGTTAGAGAGAGAGAGAGAGAGAGAGAGAGAGAAGGAGAGAGAGAGAGAGAGAGGAGATCAGTCTCACTTGACATAGATAATCTTAGCATTAGTGAACCCTGACTACATTTTAATGGTCAATTCTAAGATGAATAAACTGCATAATCCTTCTCTCTAACTCTGCCCTGCAAGATTACCTTGTAATGTCATGAAACTTCCTAAGAAATATCATCTTAATCATTCTTTTTCACTTGTATGCGTCACATGGAATTACAATTAGTTTTTATTCATTTCCGTTTATTACCGAATATTCAAGATTTCCATTTACTCTCTTAATCATACACTTGTTCACATTCAGTTTAGGCTTTAAAGTCACAATCTTTTTTTTATTTCATTATCGCAAATCGAAAGCGTTTCATCTGCAAATATTAGCTATATACTCCATAATGTGGCCATCATCCTTTTTGTTGTCTTACAATTCTACAAACGATATCTCCAGTCTTTTCTCTGGGTGGAGCGGTAGTCTTAGGTGAGTAGAACGATATAGTCTTAGGTGAGTGGAATGGGTAGACTTAGTTGAGTGAACGATAGTCTTAGCCGAGTGGAACGGTAGTTCTTTCCTGTGTCAGTGATATCGACCGCAATGTTGATTAAAGCTCCCGTTTGTCCACTGATATTTGTGTATGTTTGTATCTTTGATTACTTATAATTATTTTCATATATTTATTCCTTCTCTATTCTTGTCTTTTACACAAATACGGCCTCCTACTCCGTGGAAATTTGCAATTTATGGTTTGGTGTTCTTTAAGGAACTTCTATACAAAAGCTGGCATATTCAACTATATCTGTAATCTCATTACAATACGAGCTGACTGTTTCCTATAATTAATATACAAAAATATTTGTATATTTTTCGGGAATAATAGAATCTCTCTTGTCCAGTCCGTACGAAATTAATACATTGGTTTGTCTCTCTTTTTCGGAGTATGGGATTCGATTACTTTTTTTTTTTATTAGTATGCAGATGATATGGAATATTTCCCTTTTAGTTCTGGCCCAAAATAAAACTGCACTAGCCCATTTCTAGAGCGAATTAAAAAATATTCCTTTATAATTTTTCACTAATTCAGAAATTTTATGCTGGGTTCATACACACACGCACACACACACTATGTATGTATACATTTATATATATATATATATATATATATATATATATATATATTATATATATATATATTATATATATATACACTATATAAAGTCAAAAGCCAATGCTGCCGCCATACCTTTGATGCATCTTGGGAAGTTCATTAAGGTCAAAAGGGCCGTTCAGTGCCAATTTAAACTCCCCCTCCCCCTTAACAAGAAGGATCTAAGACGCAACGAATGAAGTAGCGGTTCGTCGGCGCCCCCATTGAGAGACACGAACCCTTTGATGGCCGCGAAGGAGTCCTTGACACTCTGCGCCCCCGGTTCTCAATTTATCTTTGGTGACGTTCGGGTCTTAAACCGATCAGCTTCATTCAGGGTGATGATTAGATTTTAGGTTTTTTTTTTTTTTTTTTTTTTTTTTACCCTTGTCGAACTTTATATATGTTAAAAATTTCACCGTGGTCTTACCTTTGGCTGTAGACTAGAGGATGTTGTGATATAATCACAACATATATATATATATTATATATATAATATATATATATTATATATATTATAACACACCTACATAATATATACTCACTACATATCTATATACTATATTATTATATATATATATATTATAATTATATATATACATATACACATACACATATACATATAAATTCATCAGATAAAATAATGCCACGCAATTCCGTAGAATAAAGACAGCCTCAATAACATTGTATTCCCAAGAAGTGACGTTACATCTCAATTCACGAAAACACCAGATTTTCATAATTTTATGGTACCTCATATTACTTACAAAAATGACGATGAGGCGGGGTCCTTCCAAAATCCAAAAAATAAGGGACTTAAATTGTAACCCCACCAACACCTGGAAGTAAAAAGAAGATGGGGAATTATTTTGACAGATGCTTCGAGGAAATTATTCAGGGTGTGTGAAACAGCATGAGATAGATATACATTAATAAAATTATATATTATGAATAAATTTTAATATATTTTTATCTTTTTGTTAATTTATTGATTTTTTTTTTTTTATTTTTTAATAAGTCCGATCTCTTCTTTCTGTGTTTTCCTTTATCTTCTTCTTCTTCTAATAATAATAATAATAATAATAATAATAATAATAATAATAATAATAATAATATTCTCTTGGAAGCTTGACTTTCAAGTCAGTGGCCCCTTTGGTGGCTCCTCTTCAATAATAATAATAATAATAATAATAATAATAATAATAATAATAATAATAACAATAATAATAATAACAATAATAATAATAATAATATAATATATAATAATAATATAATAATACTCATTTCAATTTCTAGAAAAAGGTGCGGGTGAAAAAAAATGAGCTTTACACTAAAATGAATAATGAGGGAAATATTCATTATACCTTTTTAATGATAAAGAGCTTCTACTTATATGGATAATGAAGGCATATTTATTAAGTCCTTTAATGAAACACACAGGTATACAAACATACGGGTATACATGTGAAACACACATTACACATACTCTTTTCTCCCTCCCTCTCGTTCCTCTTCTATCACGCTATACATACCCACAAACCCATAAATATGATTGGATATATGTCTTTGTGTGACGAGGTTCTACTCAAATATCCTCCTCTACTCTGGCTGTAACCCACCTCAGTCGATCAGCCCACCAGCTATTTCCCTCATTCAATCCTTTGTCCATTGGTCTGAAATCATTTCACACATTTTGTCATGAAGGTATCATTTAATTACCTTCTAGAAAATTTTAGTGTATTATACATAAAAAAATAAGGCAAACTTTCCTCAAACACACACACAGCTTCAGGGCTACCAAACAAATCCTGCCAAAAACCTTCTGGCCCAGGAAACTGGACCCCAGTGGCACTGTCCGGATCTGTACCATTGGCAATCAGTTACCACGATCCAGAGGTCGGTCATTTAACCATTTTCCACAAAGCTGAACGATATGGATGGCTTGAAAAAAGGAACCAGTGTCAGTTTTTCCCCAAAATTTTACGAGTGACCAAAAATATAAGGGTTAAAGGGGGTGGGGCCGAAATGAATAAACTCTGTTTAAACTATTATGATTTTTAATGATACTGAACTTTGTGATATCTAACCAAAACGAATTTTAATATTAGTCCTACTTTCATTCAGTAAAATCAAATCCAGATAGACCTACACTTTACAACCTGGCCAGTGAATACATTTTTGGAAAATGCATATCCAAAGGGGGTGGGTAAGGGTGAATAAATCGCTGGAGGGAGAATAAAATGAACAGGTACATGCGTAAGGGAAATTCGGTCAAGGGCAAGAATTTGCCAGTTATGGAAAAGTCCTTGTGAATTTTTCCTACCCAGTGAAATGTTTAATTAAAGTTATTCTACTGCATAATTTACTTACTCCACCTTTTTGTTAATAATACTGCATATTTACTTACTTCACCCTTTTGTTAATAACAGAGTCAAAAGCATAGCTATGCTCCCGTTCTTCCATGTACCGATGGTCTTCATATGTATGGAATGCACGTATAACGATTTTTCTTTTTGCCCTTTTTGATGTTGAGAGAGAGAGAGAGAGAGAGAGAGAGAGAGAGAGAGAGAGGAGAGAGAGAGAGAGAGAGAGCAGAGAGAGAGAGAGAGAGCTGTACGATTGCTGTGTTCTGCAAGCAAAGATGAGGACATGGGGCACACCTACATGTATTGCATGCTTTTCTATTTTAGACTTGCATTTGTGTGTGTGTTTGAGAGAGAGAGAGAGAGAGAGAAGAGAGAGAGAGAGAGACGAGAGAGAGAGAGAGAGAGAGAGAGAGAGAATCTATACTTTGTCCTGCATACATTTCATTATCTAACTATATCGGTATTATAAAGCTTACGCTTAAACCCACAAACTGCCCCAGTTACAACTGTATATAAATGGCTGCAGAAACATTTCCGGATCATTAATAACTGATATAACTCACACAGAAAACTATAAACTCCTAAAAAGAAACCACTTTCCAAGAAACGATCAACTGGAGGCAAATTCCCAAAATTTTTCAATTCCCGAATTCCCCTTGACAGCAGACTACACAGGACAAGCGTTCGAAGTTCCAGTTTCTGCATGAAAGGGCTTCAGAAATTCATGCAAATGACACCAACCTTCAGGTTCCTCTTTCTGATCCCGAGTTCAGATCTGGAATGGATCCATTGTGACCGAAAAAAAAAAAAACGAAGCAGAATGGCTGATGCAGGTACGCGAGGCCCAGTGAGAGAAAAAATATGCATGCATTCCCAGAGCTCAAGTCAGAGAGAGAGAGAGAGAGAGAGGAGAGAGAGAGAGAGAGAGAGAGAGAGAGAGAGAGAGGGGCGGGGGCGATGGGGAAGCTGACATGGTTGATAAGAATATTCATTATTTTGGCTGAAAGTAATCGACAATTATATATTTAAGCAACAGTACAGGCACTCTAACTAAAGAAACACACAAGTTATATATATATATACATATAATATATATATATATACTATATATATATATATATATATATATATATATATATATATATATATATACAGTATATATATATATACTAAATATATACATATATATATATATATATATATATATATATATATATATATATATATACATATAATAATATATATACATATATATATATAATATATATATATATATATATATATACTATATATATATATATATATATATATATATATATATATAATATCAGACAACATGATCCCAGTCATTCACGGCTTTCAAACCTCACAGAGTGACGAGGACGCTTTTGTTGTTCCTGAATTTTACAGGAGTGAAACCGTGGTCACCACTGGGTTGTCTGCATTTGGGAGATGTCATCCATAACTCTAACTAGGCCCCCTCCAACTGCTTTGGGATACATTATAACTAAACTTCAAACTTCATATCATCTGCACTTTTTAGAGCAAACACAACGTTCCATAATAAAAGGGTTTCTCCACAATTTAGCTGCAATGTTCTCTCACCGAGGGTGACTCGCATCAGAAGGGTTTCTTCCACCATTTAGAGGCGATTTCCTCTCACCAAGGGATTCACAACCCGTACTAGGCGCTTCTCCACCTTGAAATACATCGCCTTAGACAAAGTTACCGTATCGTTAACTATTACCGTGGTAGCACTGAAATTCACT
>JANJGK010000047.1:2707644-2750144 GCA_039081455.1 Macrobrachium rosenbergii
GTAAATATTTTAAAACTAAATTATCAACGCCATAAACACGAGCGCGCACGCACGCACACACACACACACACACACACGTGTGTGTGGTCACTGTGAGGAGGGAGAGATTCTGGATGGGTGTGGGATTGTGGCAACACTGGACTCCTTCTACAGTCAAAATGAATATGTTAGATTAGAAATAAAAAGGAATATTTTTAGAAAAGTAATAAAAGAGGAATATACTGAAGAAGAATTAAATGAGAAATATATTGAAAAGAAATAAAAGAGGCAATGTTAAAAAAGGGAAATAAAAGTGGAATAAGTTATAAAAATATAAAAGATACGTTAAAAAAAGAAATAAAAGAGAGAATATATTACAGAAGAAAAGTAAGAGGTGAATTCAAGTCGAGGTCAAGTAACTTCACGAGAAAAAAGTTAATAATAATAATAATAATAATAATAATAATAATAATAATAATAATAATAATAATAATAATAATAATAATAATAATAATAATGGTGAAGAATTCCGCAGTGGTGCAGACGTAAATATACAATTTAGAAATAATGTATAAAATATATATATATTTATATCTACACAAATGTGGATTTCCACAACCTTTTAGTGACTCATGCTATCATGCCATTTATATGAATAATAATAATAATAATAATAATAATAATAATAATAATAATAATAATAATAATACGAAGGAAGAATACCCTCTTCGAGGCAAGTTTTGTTGAATAAAATGGCTGCATCTTGCGAATTGATTTTATACTGAGTTTTCTCAATTCTTCTCATAATAATTCGCTCTTCCCGAACACTGGACAATTACTGACTAATACTGATGTGCGGGAAAAGCGAATTATTGAAAGAACTGAGAAAACTCGGTATAAAACCAAGTCGCAAAATGCTGCCATTGTATTCAACGAAACAAGAACAATAATATCAACAATAACAGGAACTATATGTGTTACTGACACTGTTATCGATGCCCTTGTAGAAGAGGGGGGACATCTTCCTCGATCTGATGATGTACTGGTCTATGTAGAGAGTGAGACGAACTACCAACTGGATCTTCATTGACATAAACAAATGCCAGTGGATTCTCGTGCGGTTGTTGCGCAAGGATCTGGAAAGGACGGTTATTGTTGTTATTAATTTATTATTATTTTCTGAGGGGAGTAGACCCTTCCTTCAGGCAGGTCTTACCGAAAAGATGACCATGTTTTTTGAGGGGCGTAGACCCTCCTTCAGGCAGGTCTTATTGGAAAGATGACCAACGAGGTGGCCGAAACACGTCGACGGTACCACGACCTGAAATAAGAAGAGAATCCCGAATCCAAACCACCGGACGAGACGGCGAAGAAATCTACGGGTGATTGAATGAATAATTCAATGAAAACACTTTCCTCATCTCACGCTGAAGAAATCTACGAATTTTTGAATGAATAATTCAATAAAAACACATCTCACACTGTCTTTTCCGATATGAATATCGGTCAGTTGCTGACCAACATCGCTGAGCCTGAAAAGCGAATTATAAGTAAAATAGAAACGATCCGGTATAAATTCGCAAAATACAGCCATCCTTTTCAATAAGATATTATTATTATTATTATTATTATTATTATTATTAATATTATTATTATTATTATTAGGCGGTTGATTCTCTCGCGATTGTTACGAAGGGACCTGAAAAGGACGACATTAAAGTTTATTATTATTATTATTATTATTATTATTATTATTATTATTATTATTATTATTTAAATAGTTTTAAAAGACCACTGAGCTGATTACCGGCTCTCACGGGGCCGGCCCGAAGGATTTGTTTTTATTTATAGTTTTATTTTTAAATTTTGTCAATTAAATTACGATTTTTCCAAAATTTGGTAACTGGATCAACTGCAAATGTTGAAGTTTCTGACAACAATTTCACTGATTTATTGCCAAAACTTGATAGCCGCTGCTGATTATACTTTGGACACGTACATTTCGTCAATGAAATTACGATTTTTCAAAAACTTTACAACTGGATTAATTGCAAATGTTGAAGTTTTTGACAACAAATTCTCGGATTTATACTTCCTAAATTTGATAGCCGTTTCTGATTATAATCTCGACATTCGCACGACAAATGTTTAATTGTTATCACTAAAACAATAACGCATCCATTTATGATTTATGTAAATTTAAAACCCGCTGGCAACACACACTTTAAAAAAATCCATAACCGAAATCTCCATAAACCAGAAACATCAGCAAATGAAAAACTTGAAAACGTCTTATGAAAGCCTCGTTTATTAAACCAACAACACCGCTAAATTGAAAAGTGATTTTTCAACGGTTCAGCCACGAACGAGGAAACGAATATCGCAGAAACGTCTCATCTCCAAAACACCCACTCACAAAGGATATCTTCTGGTGCAGGTAATTGGTCGCCTTCTCTTGGAGAGGCCCTTAGGGCCTACATATTAGATCTGGACTTTTCTCGAAGGGAAGTAATATTAACTGGGAGGCGACGAAAAATACCTCAATATTTTTAGCGCTTGGACATGAAAGAAGACTTAATTGATTATCAGGAGTAAAACTTGGCTTCACTTTAACTGGTTTCTATATTTTTCGTTTTATGTAAACTTATGCACTCGTGCACACACACACACACACACACACACACACACACACACACACACACACACACACACATATATATATATATATATATATATATATATATATATATATATATATATATATATATATATATATATATAAAATTCTCTGATATGTTAGAAAGCAGTCTGACCAGAAAAAACCTCAGGTACAGAAGTACTACCGTTCCAACTTCCTTTATGAGCCGTGTGGGTTAACTGGTAGCGCCCTGGCCTGTCATCTTACATATATATATATATATATATATATATATATATATATATATATATATATATATATATATATATATATATATATATATATATATATATATATATATAAAATTCTCTGATATGTTAGAAAGCAGTCTGACCAGAAAAAACCTCAGGTACAGAAGTACTACCGTTCCAACTTCCTTTATGAGCCGTGTGGGTTAACTGGTAGCGCCCTGGCCTGTCATCTTAGAGAATGGGGTTCCATCCCGACGTGAGTCAGGAATTCATCATAATAATAATAATAATAATAATAATAATAATAATAATAATAATGTACTCTGTTATAAGAAAGGAGAAACAGAGGAAGAGAGTAAGTACGGAGTCTTACTTCCTTCCAATAGGTTCGCCCTCCATCAGGACTCTTCCGGGAAATTTTGATTGACTAAAAAGTTCAAGAATTCTCCCGCTAATTGTGTGTTCCCCGGGCGTCATTTAGACCCACCCTTGCTCCTTTCTTCTTTTTCTTTCTTTCTTTCTTTCTTCGAGCCCGGATTGGATCAGGGAATAAGGTTATAGGCGACATTATCATTTGCTCTTCAGATAATAATAATAATAAAAAGAATCTTAAGATATAATAATAATAATAATAATAATAATAATAATAATAATAATAATAATAATAATAATAATAATATTGCTACTATTACTGTTAATGATACCAGGACTGCTACACTAATAATAATAATAATAATAATAATAATAATAATAATAATAATAATAATAATAATAAAACACCAAAAACGAACATTAGAAAAACGAAAGTATTAAAACTATAATAGAAGCAGTAATAATAATAATAATAATAATAATAATAATAATAATAATAATAATAATAATAATAATAATAATAATAATAAAACACCAAAAACGAACATTAGAAAAAACGAAAGTATTAAGGTATAAAAAAAAGGACTTTAAAAACTTACTGAGAATTTTAAACGAAGGAAAATATCAAGTCTGACAAAAACCAAATAAAAAAAAAAAATCCCAAAGAGAAAAACTAAAAAAAAAAATAAAAAAACATTTCAAAGAAGAACTTACCGGAAAACTGTGAAGATGAATAGAGACGTAATGATGGTGGTGAGCGATATGCTTAAGCCGACCATCTCGATAATGCGACCGGTTGCTGCCACGTGGAGTTTTAGCTGGAAAGAGAAAAAAAGTTGATTAGAGAGAGAGAGAGAGAGAGAGAGAGAGAGAGAGAGAGAGAGAGAGAGAGAGAGAGAGAGAGAGAGAGAGAGAGAGAGTTCATTAAAAGAAAGAGAGTGAGAGTATTAAAAAAAAAAGAGAGAGAGAGACGAGAGAGAGAGAGAGAGAGAGAGAGAGAGAGAGAGAGAGAGAGAGAGAGAGAGAGAGAGAGAGAGAGAGAGAGAGAGAGAGTTTAATAAAACAAAGAGAGAGAGAGAGAGTGAGAGCTTATTAAAAGAGAGAGAGTGAGAGCTTGTTAAAAGAGAGAGGGCTTATTAAAGAGAGAGAGAGAGAGAGAGAGAGAGAGAGAGAGAGAGAGAGAGAGAGAGAGAGAGAGAGAGAGAGAGTTTACAAAAAAAACTGGTTTCATAGTGCAATAGCGAGGCTTTCCTCCAAATACATCTTTCAAGACCTTCTACTCTCAATCTCCCTTTCAGCGCTGAATGACCTCAAAGTTCCCAGTGCATGGCCTTTGGCCTAAATTCTACATTCCATTCCATTCCGTAAACCTATGCTAACTGGTATTGTTTTCGTTTTCCGCGCGTTCAATCGGAAAATGGCCAAATTTAGGGGCCAAATTTAGGCCCCATTTGCAAGGGGATGACACTCTAAATCGCATACACTTAATCTCGCGGTGGGTTTGAACTGGTATATTCTTGTTTTTAAAAATAGATCTTTTAACGTTGAAGATATAAACAGATTGCCTTTAACTGATGAAACGACCTTCCTATTTATTACTGGGGCTGTCCCCAGGAATTCGTTGATTCTCGGCAAAATTCTCTGACCTTAATAAGAAGAGAAAAATACCAACTTTAAGATTAAAAAGAGAATCACTACTGGTTCCAGCGTCACAAGATGAAACCTAATGCATCTAATTTTTAAAAGTTAGAGCCTTTTGGGTCCAGTTTCAAAATGATAAAGTCTACAACCTCCAGCTTAAAGATGATGGATAAACCGACTGGGTTCCAGTGATAAATTAATAAGACTACCAGTACTAATTCACATATGGCAATGCCTACTGGTTCCAGTATTAAAATGACAAAGACAGTTGTTTACTATTATTATAAACAGAATGATAAAGACTCTCGCGTTTGATACGAAAAAATAAAAAAAACCCCACCGATTTCAAGAACAAAATGACACAGTTCAAATAAGTTCAAAAATGAGAATCACTGCCGCTTTCATTAAGGGAATCCTGATGGGAGAATGAAAAACGCATCGTTGCCAATTCCAGCACGAGAAACCCTACTAGCCGGAATTAAAATGCATAACTCTAAACAAACGACCTTTGCTTTAACTAAAACCGGGGCGGCTATTATTTCCGGAGTGTCAAGCAGGTACCGTGAAATTAAATAGCATTGCGGAAGCGTCCGACAGCAATATAAGCAAAATTAATATTTATTTTTAACGCTTTGAGAATCTGGCATTTATATAAATAAAAGTACCGATAGAACTAACTACAAACATGAAATACCATGAAGAGAATAACAAGTGCTGCAGCCGCATTCATACCTTAACTGCTTCACATTTCACATTTCACTTCTGTAAAGGAGAGTTGGCTCATCAGTACCTTCATATACGCCCCCATTGGTTTCTTTAGACGATTCAAGGCTCTTAGCAGTCATTTGCATAAATCTCGCTGCCTTTCTGTGAATCGCCTCTTGTCTCATTCTACTGTCATCAGTTACATACAATCTTAAATACTAAAACAATTCAGCCTCTTCAATTCCTCAACAATCCATATTTAAATTCATTGCTCACTGTTCCTGGTCTCCAGTTATCCACATAAACTTGCTCTCGCTCGCATCTACTCTCAATTCTCTTCTCTTGCAAAAGCTTTCAAACTCTTACAAATTTTGTGTAGTTTTTCTTCAGTGTCTCAAATTTTCTTATCCATTTTCTTACCCATTTTCTTTTTCTGACTTTTCACCTAACTGCCAGGGAGACACAACACATCTTTGTCTTAAGACTCCTTTTCATACCAAACCAGTCACTCACCAGCGTCCAACTACTAACGCAAACTTCACTTTCTTGTCAAAAGCTCTTAATTGTTTTTAATGATTTATATTCTATGTCATGTGTTCTCGACACAGCTCACTCTGTCTGGCTATTAATTCTGTCGCAAGATCTTTTTCACTCCTTTATGTCCACGCATGCCATATATAGCTTTTTCCCGTTGCTTACGAAATTCTTGAATAAATGTTTCATAATAAGAAATTGATCCGTACGCCCTCTCCCTACTCACGAACACACACACACACACACACACACACATACACATATATACATATATATATATATATATATATATATATATATATATATATATATATATATATATATATATATATATATATATATATATATATATATATATGTATCTCGCACATTACAGGTAACCTTGAACTATCCACTAAACTGGTCAGCAATTCTTGGTAAACGATGACAGAAAGGTCTGTCCACGAAACTGACTTTCGAACAGTATCTGAACGGACTGCAGTGAACTAAACCTAAAAGTATTTCATTCGGCTTTCAACTGGCAAGCCTAAAAATGTCGAGCTACGAACAGATTCTGCCTAAAAATTCCGCCATCCCCTCTCCACCCCTGGTCTCGGAACTTTGTGTCTGACAGCCCCGTGGGAACAATTGTTTCGTGGTTGGGAAGTGGGCGGCAGCAGTTTTATATTCGGGTGCGTCAAAACTTAGCTAAAGGTATTTGATTATTGTTAAAATGTCTATCTATAATAAGTCTGATCACCTGCCTGCTGTTCCTTTCTTTTGCATTTCTGTGCTTGCAACTGCAGACTCGCTTTCCTCGCGAGTCTATGCTTGCATTAAGAAAATCATCTCTGCTTATTCCACAGTTTGACTGTCTGTAGTAGAGTGTTTTACAATAGACTTCATCACGGAATCGTTTTCATAAACCTGCACCTGGTTTATTCCGCCGTCGTTCTTGCAGTAGCCTTCCGCAAAATCCCAAATAAAATGCAAATTCTTCCCGTACCGAAGCAGTGGGATATTCGTGTTCTGTGAAACCCGAAAATGCTTCGAGAGAATTCGTTCGTTTTCTGTCTGTACTCATTTACTTCAGGCAGACCGTTCGTTCACAATAAGGTTTAGCAGACTTGTCACACAATTTCCTCAAGACCATTAATCTGATATCTCTCTTCCTTTTATCATTCTGGGATCTGTTTCCCCTGGGATTTTAATTCTCTAACTTGTTAAAGAACTTGGAATGGCATACCTCAACCCACGTAAAAGAAATAAAATGTGGATCCGCATACTATGCCGGACCTATCCCTTTTCCTAAATAGGCAATTAAACTCCCTTAACATAAATTATAACGACTATTTTGACAGATATTGAAGGGACGGACGAACAAACAGGCAGGCCAGGGTGAACACGTACATTCCGTCTAATTTCGTTGACGCGTGAAAAACATCTGTCACCTTTTCGACACAACCCACCCCTCGCCAAAATTTCTTTAAAAACTAAGGGGGTATCGACACCACAGTCAGACATATGAACACATGTCGGTAACTTATCGAAAACACAATCAACGACTTTTTATTAGGCCTAACCAGTGATACAAACGATTATCCACTTGAAGTCGCCGATTTGTTTCAAACATGTTTGTGATATGGATGCGATAATATGCGGACGCGTGTTCAAACATATTTTAGTGTATTGTGGATTATGCAAAGCGCAAAAAAGACCAAAACACACTCAGGTAAAATGTACAATAAATTCCAAACTGGGAAATCATTTATGAATGACGTCATTTATGACTGACATCATTTCTGAATGACGTCATTCACGAATGACATCATTCCTGAATGAATCACCTTCGCGTCTTCCTCTGAACACACCCAGGTAAAATGCATAATAATAAATTCTAAACTGGGAAATCATTTCAGAATGACATTATTTATGAATGACGTCATTCATGAATGACATCATTTATGAATGACTCACCTTCGCATCCTCCTCCGGACACACCCAGGTAAAATGCATAATAATAAATTCTAAATTGGGAAATCGTTTATGAATGACAATTTATGAATGACATCATTTCTGAATGAATCACCTTCGCATCTTCTTCCGGACACACCCAGGTAAAATGCATAATAAATTCTAAACTGGGAAATCATTTCTGAATGACTTCATTCCTGAATGACACCACCATTCCTGAACGACTCACCTTCGCATCCTCCTCCGAACTGGAATGCAGTTTGTCCAGGAATTCCTTCACTTCGGGGACAAAGCACATCGTGTAATTAGTCCAGCCTCTGTTGTCAGGATCTTCCAAGGCCCCGCCGACAGAGGTTTGGCCCAGCCAAATCCCGTTGGGGCCACAGCGACGGTGAGCCATTTCTGAAGGAAGAAAACCCGAAGGGGGATATTAAATGGAGTCGAATTTCGGAAGGTGTTTGAGTTTTCGAAATGGTGGGGCGTTGGAGAAAGTGGAGTTTGGTTTGGTATGGGAAGGATTTTGGGAGAGTAATGTTTAAGAATCGTTATTTAACATGAATATTTGAAATGATACTTTTTATTTTTCTTGTTAGATATGTCAGTCTGTGGGAGATGAATGAACTGTGATATTTTTGTTTCACACACCAACAAGTACACGCACACCCCCAGATATATATATATATATATATATATATATATATATATATATATATATATATATATATATATATATATATATATATATATATATATATATATATGGGGTGTGCGTGTATGTGTGGGCGTGTGCAATTAAAATGTCACAGCGCATTCATCTTCCACACATTGAGATATCTGACAGGAGTCAAATTGCAAAGGGGAAACTATTGCAATCAGAGCTCTGACCCTTCTGTAGCCTCAGACCCTTCTTCGTTACCGGTATGTTTCTGAGCTCAATTTCCTCTCGATCTAATACTGTACTTAATGGAAAACTCTTCTAAAACACTATTGCATTTTTCCCTTTATCGAGCACTTACTGGGAACAACAAATTCTGCCTCGATATTGCAGAAAACTTTAATGGACATAGAACTGAGGCATAAAAAAAAAGTAAAAAGTGCGCCGAAGTTTCTTCGGCGCAATCGAGTTTTCTGTACAGCGTACAACCAAGGCCAACGAAAACAGATCTATCTTTCGGTGGTCTCGGTGTAATGCTGTATGAGCCGCGGCCCATGAAACTTTAACCACGGCCCGGTGGTGACCTATTCTGTATCGTTGCCAGATGCACGATATGAAACATTAACCACGGCCCGGTGGTGACCTATCCTACATCGTTGTCAGATGCACGATTATGGCTAACTTTAACCTTAAATAAAATAAAAACTACTGAGGATAGAGGGCCGCAATTTGTTATGTTTGATGACTGGGGGATGGATGATCAACATACCAATTTGCAGCCCTCTAGGCTCAGTAGTTTTTAAGATCTGACGGCGGACAGAAAAAGTGCGGACAGAATAAAGTGCGGACAGACAGTCAAAGCCGGCACAACAGGTTTCTTTTACAGAAAACTAACTAGCCTTTCCTTTCAGCATGGCGAGGGAGCGTTGATTTGAGATATTGTGGAGGGAGAATATCCCAAAATATATATGTTAAATCTTTTCCTAAACGCCCAATGGAACGTGCCTTTTGAGAGAGAGAGAGAGAGAGAGAGAGAGAGAGAGAGAGAGAGAGAGAGAGAGAGAGAGAGAGAGAGAGAGAGTTGAGATTAATGACGCTATAAGCTGGTTTATCTGAAAAAGAAGTGTTATGGATCAAATAGTTATTCGGAAACTTAGGACATAATTTCGGTTCCGTCACCTTCAGATTTCAAGCGTCAGCTGAGGAAACCAGAGAATGACGTAATTTGGTCAAGGCTAAATAATATTTGATGAGGGATAAATGTGAACAGTTAACAGAATCCTGACGTCTTTTTATAATGATGAGGAAACGTCAAGAAAACAGAGGATAATGTGGATGATAAATACATGTATTGAAAGGTCGAGACACTGTACAAATGAGGCGTAAAGGTATGGGAAAGATTGCTGTTATGGATGGGGATAAACGTGAGTTTACTGAAGTGGTAGGGTCTTGTGATGCTTAACGAAGACGGAAAACGTTGGAAGAAATTACAAAGCTTTAATCTCAGTTCATCAAAGGTCATAAGTTAATGATTCAAAATCCCCAATAAGAATTTTTTTTTTTATCACTGATTACTAACACAACTCTTTTAACTTCTTTTAGAGTTGACTGTTGATATATTCATTTAATACTCGTTCTTTATATATATATATATATATATATATATATATATATATATATATATATATATATATATATATATATATATATATATATATATATATATCATTATAGACTAAAGGATAATATAAAACAAAAGTAACAAATAGGTATATATATATATATATATATATATATATATATATATATATACATACACACACACACCCCTATTTGTTACTTTTCTTTTATATTATCCTTTAGCCTATAACGATGATATTAAGCAGAAACACATTTCTTGGGAAATAATTATCAACATGTATAAAATAACACTGAACACAGCAACCCATTATCGGCTCATGACCTAATCATCTACCGACTGCGTACGTAAATGAAACTGAAAATTTGAATACCGTCAAGGGTACCTTTGCTCGTATTAACTCAGTGCAAATAAGCAATAACTCAGATTTCTCGGTTGAGAAATACCCAGAATTCTTTCAACAAGTGGTCGATTAATTTCCTCGTGCACTCCTAATTTGCTTATGTAGATTAGATCGCCTTCTCCGAATTAACAGAAGTCGTGTACTGGAAGCTCAAAAAAAAGAAGAAGAAGAAGAAGGAGAGAGAGAGAGAGAGAGAGAGAGAGAGAGAGAGAGAGAGAGAGAGAGAGAGCGTGAATCTCTTTTATATTCACTAATATCAAGGCAGAAATATAGAGCTTATGTAGATTAGACCGCCATCTCCGAATTAACAGAAGTCGTGTACTGGAATTTGGATTTTCAGGCAACTCAAAAATAAACAGAAGAAGAAGAAGAAGAAGAAGAAGAAGAAGAAGAAGAAGAAGAGAGAGAGAGAGAGAGAGAGAGAGAGAGAGAGAGAGAGAGAGAGAGAGAGAGAGAGAGAGAGAGAGAGAGACCAGGAAGGCGTGGAGGCGATGAAAATTTCGAAGCAAGTCAAGATGGCGAGAAGAACTTTTGTAAAAAGGCACTTATATTAAAGTTGCGTATGTTGCCCGCTGGTCAAGTGGGCATCACGTTACTTAACAGCAAGTTAAAGAAGGACTGGTTTGGATACGTCCCTTAAATATTCCGATCTCAGTAGAGAAAATGACCAAAATCGGTTGCTGTCGAATATTCATAGATCCGAAGAAGTCTACAGATTGCAGAAAACTAGACGTCTATAAAAGGCGTGGTAAATTATTACTGGTGCATCATGGGTACCCTTGTCTATGCTGATTTTGCATTTCTAATGAATAATGTATAGAAGAAAATTCATTCATATCGACAAGATAAATAGAAATAGCGATACAGGAATAACGCAAGTAATAACAGGCTCTCTGTAAAAGTATATCTGGTATCCTATGCAAGAAGAGAATAAATACAAATAATAAAGGCTGTAACACCAAAATTGGACGGATATACGAGAGAAGGAGAATTTGCAAAAGAAGAGGTAAAACACTGAAGTTGGTACATGGAGTAATGAAAGAATAGGATGCAGAAGGAGAACAAAAACCAGATAATCAACCGTACGAAAACAAAGAATAAGAAAGAATGAAATGGTACCGCATTGCCATGAGAAGAGATGAAGGATATACTGTATATATATATATATATATATATATATATATATATATATATATATATATATATATATATATATATATATATATATATATATATATATATATATATATATATATTGAAGACCAAGAGAGAATGTGAGGGGGTGGAGGAATCCAAGATAAAGGAATGGGAATCGAAGACCAGGAATGGGAATGGAAGACCAAGAGAGAATGGGAGGGGGTGGAGGAATCCATGATAAAGGAATGGGAATCGAAGACCAGGAATGGGAATGGAAGACCAAGAGAGAATGGGAGGGGGTGGAGGAATCCATGATAAAGGAATGGGAATCGAAGACCAGGAATGGGAATGGAAGACCAAGAGAGAATGGGAGGAGGTGGAGGAATCCATGATAAAGGAATGGGAATCGAAGACCAGGAATGGGAATGGAAGACCAAGGGAGAATGGGAGGGGGTGGAGGAATCCATGATAAAGGAATGGGAATCGAAGACCAGGAATGGGAATGGAAGACCAAGAGAGAATGGGAGGGGGTGGAGGAATCCATGATAAAGGAGTGGGAATCGAAGACCAGGAATGGGAATGGAAGACCAAGAGAGAATGGGAGGGGGTGGAGGAATCCATGATAAAGGAATGGGAATCGAAGACCAGGAATGGGAATGGAAGACCAAGAGAGAATGGGAGGAGGTGGAGGAATCCATGATAAAGGAATGGGAATCGAAGACCAGGAATAGGAATGGAAGACCAAGAGAGAATGGGAGTGGGTGGAGGAATCCATGATAAAGGAATGGGAATCGAAGGCCAGGAATGGGAATGGAAGACCAAGAGAGAATGGGAGGGGGTGGAGGAATCCATGATAAAGGAATGGGAATCGAAGACCAGGAATGGGAATGGAAGACCAAGAGAGAATGGGAGGGGGTGGAGGAATCCTTGATAAAGGAATGGGGTGCATCAAACACCAGCTAAAGAAGAGAAGTGGAGAAAACTTTGCTCATGACAAAAAAAAAACAACAAAAAATCAATCACAAGATCCGCAACTATGAACGATCACATGTTACAGAATTTGAACTGCCGGGATTACATCAGTTTGAAATGGCAGCTGAGTTAAGCTCTCCAGCCTAACAATAAATCCCTAGGAGCTGATGAACTGCTGATGAAGTTTTCAAAGCCTTGGATTTTGATGAGGCGATTAACATCTGCTGGACAGAGAGAGAGAGAGAGAAAAAAAAAATAGGTCATCTCGAGAATGCATATATCAAGTGAATTAATGGGGTTTTTAACTTACACGTTCTCCCGGCAGGAGGTTAGTGCACTCAGTGAGAAAGACCTTTACGGAAAACTGGTTTTTACACGGAGGCAAAGGTGAATGTCCTGGAAAGGTGATGTAAATGGGAAAATGTCCCCTGGAAAGTCAGAAAGGGACGCCATGTTAGTGAGGAGAGATGTCCTTAAATCAAATGGAAAAAGGACAGAGTTAAGCCAAAGGAGTTCTAAAAAGCTTTGGATCAAACAAATGCCAGTCGATAAATCTGGCAGCATCCGGAGGGAAAAGTGAAAAGAGAAAGGGTAGAGAAAGTTTATCTTCTGATCTCCCACTAATAGAGAGACAGAGAGGGGGAGTTTAACTCCTGATCAATTGAGAGAGAGAGTAAAAAAAAAAAAAGAGAAAGTCCACTCTAATCGCCACACCACTTGAGAACGATGCTCACTTCCGATAAAATGTCTTTCCATGTTCATTTCCCCACCTTTCCCTTCATTTCCTTTTGATGGGACGGATGCAATGAATGGCTGTGAGACGGTGCCTCGTTGAATTGCAATGAAAGGCTCGCCTGGTAAGAGGGTCCTCATTTCAAACGGATTAATGTTGTGAAGAAGGTCAAAACTACGCGTACTGGGGGAGGGCGGGCAAGAAATTCCCGATGCCATTAAACTAATGACATTGGAGTTATGTCTATACGATTATCCTGGATTTAAAAAAAATCTTCCTTTCTCTACTTATTGAGAGGAATACTTTAGGAACCGATATTTATTTTCTACTTAGTGATATGAACACACGACACAATTTGTGAGTACATATATATATTAAACACCAAATGTCCCTTGATATCGAATTAGTAGGATGAAATTACACTAAAAGAGTTTGATAGAGAGAGAGAGAGCGGAGGCGAGGACTTACCGAATGGATATCTTTGTGTCCTTTGTATCAAACTGAAACATAATTACCTTTGGGTGAATGTTTTCCCAGGACAAAGTGACTTGAATATGAAAGGGTATTTAATGCGTGTTACTTGCATATATATATATATATATATATATATATATATATATATATATATATATATATATATATATATATATATATAGAGAGAGAGAGAGAGAGAGAGAGAGAGAGAGAGAGAGAGAGAGAGAGCGTGAATCTCTTTTATATTCACTAATATCAAGTCAGAAATATCGCGTAATTTGGAACTGGCTATACCCTGGAAATAATTTACACACACATGGACTATTAACTGATAAGTTGTTCCGCTCCCGGCCAGGATTCGAACTTTGGCCCGGTTTAGAAACAGCGACGGACAGTGACTTTCTCCATCCTGCTATCAAGAGAGAATAGACGATATTTACGGCTTAATATTTGCGTGTGTATATGTATGTGTGTATATATATATATATATATATATATATATATATATATATATATATACATATATATATATATATATATATATATATATATATATATATATATATATATATATATATATATATATATATATATATATATATGTGTGTGTGTGTGTGTGTGTGTATATAACGTACGTTTGAACGATGACGTACCTTTGAACAATAACGTACGTTTTAACGATGACGTACGTTTTAACGATAACGTGCATTATCAGACCGATAACGTACGTTTTAACGATGGCGTACGTTTTAACGATATTTTACGTATGAGCAATAACGTACGCTTGGCCGATAACGTACGTTTGACCGATAACGTACGTCTGAACGATGACGCAACTCTGAACAATAACGTACGTCTGAAGTTTAACGTACCTTCGAACAATAACGTATCTTTCAGCAAATAACGTACCTTCGAACAATAACGTATCTTTCAGCAATAACGTACCTTCGAACAATAACGTATCTTTCAGCAAATAACGTACCTTCGAACAATAACGTATCTTTCAGCAAATAACGTACCTTCGAACAATAACGTATCTTTCAGCAATAACGTACCTTCGAACAATAACGTATCTTTCAGCAAATAACGTACCTTCGAACAATAACGTATCTTTCAGCAAATAACGTACCTTCGAACAATAACGTATCTTTCAGCAAATAACGTACCTTCGAACAATAACGTATCTTTCAGCAAATAACGTACCTTTGAACAATAACGTGCCTCTGAACGATCACGTAATCCCGTATTCTAAAACTCGACTCAGCATCAGAGACTATAATCGTGAAAAAGTTCCCTGCTGACATAGGCCTCCTGATAGCGATCCTATTTCCTTTCTGATGACACCTCCTTAAGGATCCCTATATAGGCAGGATTTTTCGTTTCTGGCTGAAAAGGGTTAATGGGACGGAGAGCCGTTCTTTCTGTCATTTTATAATATTAATATTATATATACTGAAATATGGGTTACGCTAAACTCTCTGTCTGTCTCTCTCTCTCTCTTTCCATCAATATTATCTTGCAATCTAGTTTACGCTAAATTCTCTCTCTCTCTCTCTCTCTCTCTCTCTCTCTCTCTCTCTCTCTCTCCATGAATATTATCTTGCAATCTAGTTTACGCTAAATTCTCTCTCTCTCTCTCTCCAACAATATTATCCTGCAATCTAGTTTACGCTAAATTCTCTCTCTCTCTCTCTCTCTCTCTCTCTCTCTCTCTCTCTCTCTCTCTCTCTCTCTCTCTCTCTCTCTCCATCAATATTATCTTGCAATCTAGTTTACGCTAAATTCTCTCTTTTTATATATACATATACACTGTGTATATATATATATATATAAACATTAAACATATATGTATATATATATATATACACACACATATATATATAATGTGTGTGTGTGTTTGTGTATACACACACACACACACACACACACATATATATATATATATATATATATATATATATAATCATACACACTCAGGCGTTCACACACACACACACACACACATAGCTTCACACAAGATGCACACCCATCAATAAAACTCATCAAACTACAAACATATCCACAGCACACTATCAGTAGCAAGGGTTAGCACAAAGGAATGAAAAACGTAGGCATTGGAACAGATTCAACATCTATATCGAGAAGCTATAAAAAAACTGGGATAAACCAAAGATCTGTGATATGAACAGGTCGCTTTAATATTAAATAAAAAAATTAGAGATCAGTAATGAACAATGTTGAAAACTGTCATTCCCGAATTTACTGACGAAGCTCATTGAAAATCCCGAATAACCAACCAACAATTTCCTAGAGAAACAAAACACCACCACTTTGCGCCATCCCAGTTATCAAGGAAAAATACTTCAGCCACCTAAGACATATTATTTCCCCTTGACGAAAAATGCAGCGTCCGGTGACCTTTTCCTAGCTCGGCAAGGGCAGGGTGCCATTCCCACGGCACTTACCGTGATCTAGACAAGTCATGAAGCTGGCACTGGACGCGAATAGGACACTTCGCCGGGTCACAAGAGAACCACTTTCCTCGGCTGTAAAGACCTCTCTCAGACAAATTGCTTGAGGGAGCCTGACAGCGCTCCACGTCCGCTAGTGCTTTTAAATTCTGCAATTTTTACTTCGGTTAATCAACTCGAGACACTTTGCTTCAAGGCAAAAGAACTTAGTGCATTCACATCGCCGTGATCTTGGTTCTTTTTAAATCAACTTTAATATTTCTTAATTAAAAGCTTATGCAGTGGTTTCTCACTTTTTATTAACTTTTGTTTTCATTAGTACCGTTATTAGCTTTTTATTATATGTAATGACTTAAGCAAGAGCAATTCCAGTGGGGGTTGACGGAATTGAATTCAAATTGCTAAAATAGGCTTCAGGTTTTCCCTACATATTTTTCCTTCGTTCTCCAATGCCAGTGTTAAAGACTGGACCTTTAAGACTCTGCTCTGGTGAAAACATGACCTTGACAAAACGGCAATACATTAAAATCTGAATTAAACAGAAGAAGAGGTTTGAAAGCAACCCAGTAATATAATAATAATAATAATAATAATAATAATAATAATAATAATAATAATAATAATAATAATAATAATAATAATAATAATAATTTATGTAAAATCGTCACATGAAAGAAAGAGTAATTTTCTATTTTAGATCGAATGATACTTTTTGAAATAGCGTACCTTTACATAGGACCTTCTTTCGGCTCTGAAACAGGCTCATTTAGCCTTGCTATGGATTCCATAGCCTACATTATGACCAGAGACTCATGCCAGGTAATGAGATTTGCGATAGCTGGAAATGGCAACTTGTAATTACTTTGAAGAGCCAATTTAGTGAACACTCATTTCATTATTTTTGCGTAATGCACCACAAATTTCACGTATGGGTATTTAATGGCTATTATAAAAGCAATTTCAGTGTATTAACTTGAGCTATTATTTCGGGAATTCACTTTAGTAATTGAATGTATACTGTGATTATAGTCTGTCATTACAGTATATATTCAATTGCTAGTCGAGTCAATAATGAGCAACTATTTACAAAACAGTGACTCATTCACATATTTGGAAATCGTATGAACTCTGAGGATTTATACTAATAAACGCTTCGCCTATTATGTAAATGGTTATTGAGACATAAATACGTTATTAATATTAATGACGTATTAATATTAATAATGTTAATATCATGTCAGTATTTAAAATTAACCTTACTGCATTAAAACAATAATCTTGTCAGCAATCAGAGCAGTTGTTTTGACAACAGTCTCGTCAATAATTGAAATATCTATTCCAACAAGAACATCACAGTAATCATTGGAATAGTTATTCTCATGAGAATCATGTAACTCAATGGTGATTCCAACAATGGTGCCATCAGGAATGGAAAGAGTTACTCCATTAAGAAATTCACGTCAGGAATTTATCCCAACAAGATAAGTTTCTCTGCCAAAAATAATCTTGCAAGTAACTTGAATAGCAATTCCGTTAAGACATTTACAACAGAAATTGAAATGGTAATTTCAACAGTCATATAAGTGATTTGAAAGTATCCAATAACAATTCGGTCAATAAACTAAATGTCTGTTCCGACTAGCAACCCAGGTATTTACTATGATAGGTATTGAAACAATAACTCAAGTCGTTAATGGGAGGAAATAAAAGGACCAACCTCTAGAGGATAAAGACTGGAAATGTTTTCAAAATAATGGACGCCAAGACTTGAAAGGTATCAGAGAAATGATGATGGTTGCCAAAGTATAATGACGCTCGAGGGAACAGAGGTTATGATGAGTTTCGTTCATGGCAAGTTGTGACAATGATGGGAAGGCGATAACGGTCAAATGGTGTTAATACTGGTTGGATACGATAACGGTCATGTGGTGTTAATACTGGTTGGATACGATAACGGTCATGTGGTGTTAATACTGGTTGGATACGATAACGGTCAAATGGTGTTAATACTGGTTGGATACGATAACGGTCAAATGGTGTTAGTACTGGTTGGATACGATAACGGTCATGTGGTGTTAATACTGGTTGGATACGATAACGGTCAAATGGTGTTAATACTGGTTGGATACGATAACGGTCAAATGGTGTTAATACTGGTTGGATACGATAACGGTCATGTGGTGTTAATACTGGTTGGATACGATAACGGTCATGTGGTGTTAATACTGGTTGGATACGATAACGGTCAAATGGTGTTAATACTGGTTGGATAAGATAACGGTCAAATGGTGTTAATACCGGTTGGATACGATAACGGTCACATGGTGTTAATACTGGCTGGATACGATAACGGTCAAATGGTGTTAATACTGGTTGGATACGATAACGGTCAAATGGTGTTAATACCGGTTGGATACGATAACGGTCAAATGGTGTTAATACTGGTTGGATACGATAACGGTCAAATGGTGTTAATAATGGTTGGATACGATAACGGTCATGTGGCGTTAATACTGGTTGGATACGATAACGGTCAAATGGTGTTAATACTAGTTGGATACGATAACGGTCAAATGGTGTTAATACTGGTTGGATACGATAACGGTCAGATGGTGTTAATACTGGTTGGATGACAGGCAGGGAAAATATTAATGCTTAAGCAAAACAATAAATATTAAAAATATATCGGAGAACAAATATACGCATAAAAATGATAAAAATAGAAAATTATGCGAGAAATTATAATTATTCCTCGCACAATAATGAGGCTTGAAATTGATTGGAATATCCTAAATTTTGGAAGGATAATCATCATTAATTAGCGTCAAAATTTGACAAAAACGTATATCGTTTGAGATTTAAAACTGCTTGGTATACAATGAAAAACAAATTTGCATGTGTGTGTTATCGAGAGCATGTCAGAGCATAAACAATCTTAATTGTTCGTCATACATATAACGGAAGCGATGGGAAATAAAATAAAAATAACATGAAATAACAGGATACAAAGAGAAACTGTAATGAAAGTAATGCAAAAACTCAAAACGTAATATGTGTCAAATTGCGGAAAATACAAAAAAAAAAAAAAAAAAAATAGAAATGCTCTAAAATCAGTCAACAGAATTCCACAAGGATAAAAAAATAAGAAAAAAGTAAAATGCACCAACAACAATAACGAAAACAGACAATAAACAAACACAATAAAAACGAAATTCTAAGGGAAAGGAGGAACCAATCACTCACGTAATGGATCGACGCCCTTGATGGGCGGGCATGGCAACAAGACGTTGGTATTGGGCGGCGTGGGCGGCCAGCAGAGAATTTGGTCCCACGTGGCATTGCACCATTCTGGTTCATCTGGAATGCAGAGAGGGGAATATATTTGTTAATGATGATGGGAAACAGGGGAGAGAGAGAGAGAGAGAGAGAGAGAGAGAGAGAGAGAGAGAGAGAGAGAGAGAGAGAGAGAGAGAGAGAGAGAGAGACGAGGGTTAGATGAAGGGAAGAAGAATTAATAATTGTGAAGGCAGAGAGATACATAAAAGCAGTTTTACAATAATAATAATAAAAATCGTACGTATATATATAAATATAAATACATATATATATTTACATATATAAATAAATAAATAAATAAATAAATAAATATATATATATATATATATATATATATATATATATATATATATATATATATATATATTTATATGTATAAATATATATACATATATAATATATATATATATATATATATATATATATATATATATATATATATACATATATATATATATATATATATATATATATATATATATATATATATATATATATATATATATATATATATATATATATACGCACACAAATATACAGTATATACCTAAACATATATAGAATTGCAGTACATTAAAATATAAAAAATCAGCAGATAAAACTGGGACAGGCAAATAAAAAAACAAAAATAAAATAAAAATGAAACCGAAAAACAGTGCGGGAGTAGAAATTAAGGGAATAAAGTTCAAACGGCAGAAAAATTAAATACAGTTCTTATTCAAGCGTGAAAATAATCCGGAACGTTGTTTTAATAGAATATATCACAAATTCCAATGAAATAAAACATTCTGGATTTAAAACCATTTTTCTATGAACAACTAATGTTCAAAGAAACTCAAATTTAGCCGTATGGATAAAAGGCTAGTATGTTTATCTTATAGTGCTAACACACTATAAAGCAATTCATATTTCACCATGCAGATAAAAGGCTAGAATGTGTTTTTTATATAGTGCTGGCACACTATAAAACAGTTCATATTTCACAACATAGATAAAAGGTTAGTATGTTATTTTATAGTGGTGACACACTATAAAGCAATTCATATTTCACCACGTAGATAAAAGGTTTGTATGTTTATTTGACAGTGCTGACACACTATGAAGCAATTCATATTTCACCATAATGATAAAAGGCTAAAATGTTTATTTTATAGTGTTGACACACTATAAAGCAATTCAAATTTCACCATATAGATAAAAGGCTAGTGTGTTTATTTTATAATGCTGACACACTATAAAGCAATTCAAATTCACCATATAGATGAAAGGCTAATAAGTTTATTTTATAGTGCTAACACACTATAAAGCAATTCAAATTTCACCATATAGATAAAAGGATAGTATGTTTATTTTATAGTGCTGACACACTATAAAGCAATTCAAATTTCACCATATTGATAAAATGCTAGAATGTTTATTTTATAGTGCTGACACTATAAAGCAATTCAAATTTCACCATATAGATAAAAAACTAGTATGTTTATTTTATAGTGCTAACACACTATGACAGGCTGGGTAAAATTCATAAAAGATATTGGATTCAAAATCAGAGTTATTTATAAAAAAACCTGCACATAATTTAGACACAATTTCTGTTTTTTTTTTTTAACAAACACTGATTAATATCTGGCGACAACCCTTTTCGTTTAAAATAGCCTATATCAGCAATTAGCCAGATTATAAGGAGTATTGCAACCTGTATAAATTCTATATACATTTCATTGAGAAGCTTTTTGCTGTGGTAATATGATTTAAATTTGGTGGTAATATAATTTGAATATGAATATTTGGAAATAGACAAATTTTTTATATTATCTTATAGGTAATAGGAAAAAGCTACAAATGTTGCCTAGCCAATAGAAATCAACGTTTTATTGCATTTTTTATCACCATTATTTCTGTCCAAACCTTCATAAACTTGCTCTGAATGTATCCCATCGCTGTAAAATCCTTGTGTATGAAAAATGTAAGAAGCAGAAAGAGACAATAACAATAATGAATAAATAAATAGATAAATGAACAGACAGATGAATAGACAAATAAATAAATATATAAATACGTAAAGTAAAGCAAAGCTTTCTTGAGCATATCCTTGAGCGATGGAAACTCCAACTCAGGGCTTAAAGGGGTCACGGAACAATGATTTGGAAATTGGTTAAAAGGTTTAACAGCAGGCGCAGGACAATTGAACGCGGCAGCTGAGATCACTTCGAAGAACGCAGTCACTGAAAACCAGAACTCCTGGGTTTTCGAAGCAGTTGATTTTGGTGGAGACGCTGGTGGTTTTTTAAAGTCAGTTCCTTGAAGAATTACGGTATTTAATTTTTGGTCATAATACGTGAATTTGTAATTTTTTGGTCATAAGTGAATTTGTAAATTTTTTTGGGTCATAAGAAGTGAATTTGTAAATTTTTTTTGGGTCATAATACGCGAATTTGTAAATTGTTTTGGTCATAATACGTGAATCTGTAAATCTTTTGTCATAATACGTGAATTTGTAATTTTTTTGTCATATTACTTGAATTTGTATTTTTTTGGTCATAATACGTTTATTTGTACATTTTTTTGGTCACAATACGTGATTTTGTATAATTTTTTAGATCATTATACGTGGATTTGTAATTTTTTTGGTCATAATACGTGAATTTGTATACTTTTTATGTCATAATACGTGAATTTGTAATTTTTTGGGTCATAATACGTGAATTTGTAAATTTTTTGGTCATAATAAGTGAATTTGTATTTTTTGGGTCATAATACGTGAATTTGTAAATTTTTTGGTCATCATACTTGAATTTGTCAATTAAGCTTTATAAAGTCTTCGGAAGATTAGCATGCAGTCAAGTCCTTTTGACATTATATGAATAATAATAATAATAATAATAATAATAATAATAATAATAATAATAATAATAATAATAATAATAATAATAATAATAATCTCTGATGACATGTATAATAGTGATACTTGACCCCACCGTTGATTCATTTACTGTTTGAATAAGGACTTCAAATTCCTTCCTCAGGAGAGAGCGAAGATAAGGAATCATCCATCCCCCATTTCTCGTGTAATCTTGGACTCTGACATCACCAAAAAAAGTTCAGGGAATGACGTCACTCCTTCCAACTGTGAGATATCGTCCTCCAGCTCCTCCCCATTTTATTTACACTTGTTAGCTCTCGTGTTATGAGAGAGAGAGAGAGAGAGAGAGAGAGAGAGAGAGAGAGAGAGAGAAGAGAGGAGGCTCGTGTTTTTGAGAGCATCTGGATCAATGCCAGTGACTTTGAGGCGCCGTTCGACCTTCAAACCTCCAGTGTGCAAGAACAGAAATGAATGGAAAACGGTGCTTGTCCCAATTCCCCCAACTTCCCACCCCTCCCACCCACTATGACAACACCTCCCCCCCTCCCACCCACAATGACAACACCTCCCCCCTCCCCCCCCCTCACCCGATTATCCAAGATGAACGCAAGGGAAAATAATCTTCTTGGTACATTTCGGCAACAGTTCCAACAATGGCTCCGGAACTTCGGAAGAGATAAAGTGCCCGCAGGTATCGGAGAGAATTCTAAGCGAGGTTGCTTCATTTGCTTTTGGGAAACTTTGACGTTGCTTGCATGAAATCAGTTTTCCATGGGAACGCAAATTACAGCTGTAATTTGTGAGATTTGGCTTATTTATGAAGTGAGAAAAATCTTTAACTTTTGTCTGTCTCTCTCTCTCTTCACCTCATATATATATAAGTATATGTATGTATATATATATATATATATATATATATATATATATATATATATATATATATAAAAAAAACTTATACGAAGTATAAGCATAAGAATCAAAACGTCTCTAATTATTATTTAAAATTACTTTGTTATACAAAACTGTATTTTCCCAAAATATAAAATGATCTCTATAGTTTTACGTCCACGAGCTGAACAAACGCTAGTAAAACACCAGTGCATATACTGGAAAACTACAATTTCCCATATTACTATAATTTTTAAACATAGGCTTTCCTCTTAAATTGATAATATATATATATATATATATATATATATATATATATATATATATATATATATATATATATATATATATATATATATATATATATATATATACACACACACAAACCAGAACACACCATTCCACGTCTATCACATGCGTAAACACAATTCCTTCAGCCCACGAAAGAGCAAAAATTCAAGTGCGTGATTGCCGAATTTCTCGGAAAGAAAGACCAATAGTCGATAGACGAAGGAACCAGGAATCTCTCTCTCTCTCTTTTTTTTGTTTTGTTTTTGTTTTTCTCTCGTCGGGTGTAGTGGCCTACGCCGATGGGAATGGCCTGGGTTTAATTAAAAGTCGCCATTACTGTCAAGAGATTCTATTCTGTTCCTCATTCATTTGCGTATGATTGCAATTGACGAGGCAGGTTTTATTCAACGTGCGTTGCAAGGTACAACGTTTATTTTTTTAGAATGAAACCATTACTGAAAATCTGTGTTATCATAATAATAATAATAATAATAATAATAATAATAATAATAATAATAATAATAATAATAATAATAATAATAATAATAAAAGATTTGATACATACCGGATTGGTTGTTAATAATAATAATAATAATAATAATAATAATAATAATAATAAAAATCGCTGCCCCCCTTCTTTGTAACACCGTTTTCGAGTAAAAGTCTTCCTTCTATTATTATTATTATTATTATTATTATTATTATTATTATTATTATTATTATTATTATTGACCAATTCACTAGGTATCAAATCTGTGTACTAGTTTAATAATAATAATAATAATAATAATAATAATAATAATAATAATAATAATAATAATAATAATAATAAGTGTATAAGACTAAAAAAAAAACCCTTGTGTATATTTTTCTAAATACATTGATATATAACATAAGAGAAATCTTTAGCTTTAAAGGCTACTGCTCCATTCTTAAGAACAGACGCCAGCAAAGATTACTCTCGAGACTATATATAATATTCTTTCCACGTAGATCCTATTACCAGACGCCCATTTTCATCTACGTTTCAGATCCTACCATAAAGGTTTCTGGAATAGGTTTCCCTAGTCAATAGACAGTTTCCATGTCAGATTTTCTGACCACATCCAAAAAGCCGGGATTTAGTGAGATATAATTCGCGGTCGTGATATCCAAGCTATTAAATTTGTATGTTGTCCAAATTTAAGTATACCTTGGTTTAACCAGACCACTGAGCTGACTAACAGCTCTCCTAGGGCTGGCCCGAAGGATTAGATTTATTTTACGTGGCTAAGAACCAATTGGTTACCTAGCAACGGGACCTATAGCTTATTGTGGAATTCGAACCACTTTATAACGAGAAACGAATTTCTATCAGCAGAAATAAATCAGCATCTAGTTCGTAATTCTGATAACATCTCATTCCGTTATAACTTTTCTCTCGAAATATCCTGACAAGTTATGGGATATCTCGGCAGAACTGCTATTTTTACCTATGAAGTGTTATTAATGTCTAAATTATTATTCAATGTAAATTTGGTGTACTATAATTCAAATGAAGGTATCGCACAATTAAAATTTGAAAGCATTATGCTAAATCGATACTTTCTTCGTCTTCCTATCGCGGCCATATTGCAGTGCCAGTTTGGAAGCCTTATTTTCGACATTCTCGAACTTCCTCATTCATTAAACTCAGGAATAAAACAACTACTGCTCCGGCAAGCTAGGAAACGACATCTCTGCAAACGGGAATGGTCTGGAAGTGCAAACAAAACTCATTCCGCAAACACCGGATCATTTTGCAATCAACGAAACGCTTTGCAAACAATTTTTCACTCTCAAATTAAATCGAAAAGCGCCGTTGCTTTTGCGTTATTTGATATCGGGTAGAGATACGCCCCCAAAACAAGTAAAAAATGCGCCGAAGTTTCTTCGGTGCAATCGAGTTTTCTGTACAGAAGCTACAGCGTATAATCAAGGCCACCGAAAATAGATCTATCTTTCGGTGGTCTCGGTATATGAGACGCGGTCCATGAAACTTTAACCACGGCCCGGTGATGGCCTATCCTATATCGTTGCCAGAAGCACGATCATGGCTAACTTTAACCTTAAATAAAATAAAAACTAGTGAGGCTAGAGGGCTGCAATTTGGTATGTTTGATAACTGGAGGGTGGATGACCAACATACCAATTTGCAGCCCTCTAGCCTCGTTAGTTTTTAAGATCTGGGGGCGGACAGAAAAAGTGCGGACAGAATAAAGTGCGGACGGACAGACAAAATCGGCACAATAGTTTTCTTTTACGGAAAACTAAAAAGACGCGTTACCGAGTCATTCTAGGAATGGGAATGGCTTAGGAATTGGTGCTGCAATTTGCCATGCAACTGATGCAAAACGTCCAGCAACAAGCAAGCAATTGCTTCGCTTGAACTGCAGCGTATCACAGTAAAGTATTACATGTTCAACTGCCTTGCATACCTGTGAGAACACTGGCAAGGAATTGATGCAAAATATTAAAATATGGGAAAATACACAAGCATGATATTTTGGGTGATCACTCCCTTAACCCTCTCCTCCAACCCCCCCCCCCCCCAAAAAAGTAAACTCTGCAAGCGCAAGCAATAGCGTGCGTGTGGAATAATGGGCAAAAGTTCAGTGCCAAGCGCTTTCACGTTTATTCTCGATGCATGAATGGACGTGAGAACGCTTGGTAGTGACTTGTTATTTTCCCGTAGTATTCTCTCTCTCTCTCTCTCTCTCTCTCTCTCTCTCTCTCTCTCTCTCTCTCTCTCTCTCTCTCATATCACAGAATCCACGTAACGAGGTGAGTGAAAACGGGGACTTTGAACAAGTACTTTCGTAGTTTATTCTTGAAAGTGTAGAATGAACTACGAAAGTTCTTGTTCAAAGTCCCGTCCCCTCACCTTCCAGCTTCCCTCCCCCTCCCCCTCCTCTTCCCCCTCCCCCTCCCCTCCCCTCCCATTTCCCCTTCCCCTCATCTTCCTACTCCCCCTCCCCATTAAACGGATATCAGTGTCGTTAACTGCAATCATAAATCGGTTGCAATTTCTGTCAAAACTAGAAAGTATAAAATAAAATAGAAAAAAATTTACATACATGCTTTTATTAAAATGCACTAAAAAGTAAAAAAATAATCTTTTGAGACACACCAGGATTTTCTTACAATTAATCATGTCTACAAAAATATAAGCGTGGGCCCCAAACGTGGAAGGAATTGCTACAAGAAATGAAAAAAAAAGTATTTTTTTTTATTGTATCTGTTGCACAAGTAAGAATTTTGGCATTTTTTACGTTAAAGAAAAAGAATAATAGCTACAAAAAATACTATAAATAGACCCTTTTGTCTCCGGCGTCAGTGACCCTGGTAGTTGTAACGCCAGAAACCCCACAATTAATCAAACCCATTTTGTCTCTACTTCTGTTTGCCTTGCAAACCTTGCATCAGCAACAGCCCCTCTTGTTTGTGCTTCTATTTGGCTTGCAAACCTTTCATCAGCAAGAAATAACGATTTCATTCTAGAAAATAGAAGTGCACAATGTCTAACGTTGTATCAATATGAAAACATAACGTAAACAGCAACAGGAAATGAAGGCAAAAGAAAAAGAAAGCTAAACCTTTCTAGCATAAATACTAAATGTAAATGTTCCTTTTAAAAAAGTGAATAAAAAAAACAAGATTGTAATGGCGTGGGGATGTGGAAATTTTGGCGAGGGGGTCCAGCGCAAAAAAATAAGTGTAGCAAACGAAAACGAACTTGAATATAATTCGAACCACGACCGCATTAAGTAAATCTTAATTCGAGTCACAAAATAAAGCCATTCTTTAAGCTACAACTTTGTTCATTTTACTCCTCAAACATAATGCAAGTTACACGGGTGTTCGTGAATGAAGTTTTGTCATAAGGATTTTGTAAAAAAAAAAAAAAAAAAAAATAAAGAAACCTGCCTCGCCACGCCCAGAGGGCGGGACAGCCTACCGTGGGAATGAGTAATTTACACGAACGTGAGATTATTGTGTGTGTATATATGTATGGATGTATGCATGTATGTATGTATATTATATATATATTATATATATATCTGTATATATATATACATATAAAGAATTTAAAGATAATAAACAAGTGGTTCCCGGATTTACAAATTTTATTGAATAAAAACATATAGAATCTAATGCCCACTTTTTATTACAGTTCCCTCTTAACTTCCATATTTCTTCATACTTCTGGACACGCTCGTCACTACGATGCCTAAGACCCCAGTGAAGAACCAAATGAAGAAATTCTGACGCCGCCAGAGTTAAAATTCTTCAGGTGCCAATCTGATGGATGAGCTGGGCAAAGACTGCAATCTGGTTTTATACTGGAACAATGTTGTGATAGTGCAAAAAGTTTGTTTGTATATATATATATATACACATATACAGTACATGTACATATATGTATGTATACACTATATATATATGCATATATATGTATGTATGTGTATGAACGTATGTTTAAAGTTTCCCGACTCATCCACGACCCAGTATAAACGACTAGCCATAACGTATATAGCCCCCAGTCTAGGTCAACAGAGGCACACTAAAATTTCAAGAAACTCCCCTGGGGGAGCAGACCCAGGTTTGGAGCCACTGAACTACACACACACACACACACACACACACACGCACACACAAAGACAGAGAATAGGAACGTAAAAATTAGTTAAAGAATAGAAACACAGCATAAATGTGACGCTTCGCCAGGTCCACTGAAATAAAAGTATCACAAGAAATAACACTGCCTCCACACAAACTTCAATTGGGAAGAACAACTGAAATTAGGTTAATGTCTCGGGATGCGAATTTGAACTTTCCTAAGAAGAGGAGTGCTTAGTGAAAGTTGTGGACCCATTATGAGAGTAAAAAGCTCATTCAATGGTAAACTGGGTCTTTAAGTACAGCAGTATTACATGTCTGTGTTTTGTGAGAATTAGGAAATGGCCTGGACTCTGTATTTACAGACGCCTCCCCTCTCTCTCTCTCTCTCTCTCTCTCTCTCTCTCTCTCTCTCTCTCTCTCTCTCTCTCTCTCTCTCTCTCTCTCTCTCTCAGAAATCTTGCTAAAATAGGAAGTTATTCGGAACAGTATGTCAATGCTTATTGACAGTCTGATGAGAAAAACCTCAGAGCAAAAGATACGCATGAATAGATGCCGTCTCGTGTGAATGAAGTCTTGGTCGATTGAGAAAAGGGAAAATATTGGAAAGTTGAATGATGCAAGAGTACAGAGGAGTCTGTATTGATTACATGGTGATGTATTTTATTAGTGAAAACTAAATTAATTAAAGATTTAAATAACTTGTTTTCAGAATTACGTCACTATTTTTGGTTAAGATATGATATAATATGAATTGATCAATTTATTTAATTCATTCTGTTTTTAAGGAGCATATATCTATATATTGTGATATGTTTAATCAGCAAAAAAACTAAAGTTATTAATGAATGATTTATGGAATTATGTCAATAATTTTGATTAAAATATGATATACTCTGAATTGGTTAATTTATTTAACTCATTTTGTAATTTAGGAGTATATAAATTTGTATATGGTGATATATTTAATCAGTCAGATTTTGAAAAAATCTAGTTTGAAAACCGAGATTTACGGAATTACGTCCATATTTTTGGTTAAAACATGGTATACGCTGAATTGATCGTTAATTCAACCAATTCTGTTTGTAGTAGTAAATATATATCTATTTATATATGGTGATATATTTAATCAGTCAAAATTTGAAAAAATCTCGTTTGAAAAGCGAGATTTACGGAATTACGTCAATGTATTTGCTTAAAATATGACATACTCTTAACTGATCATTTTATTCTGTTTTTAACATCAAGATTTTACTTACTGCTCTCTTAGTCACGAAAAATAGGACACTATAAAAAAAAATTCATAAAGCTGAGAAAGGGAACTTGGTTCAACGCCAAAGATCTAAACAGTAAAGTATGTTTGCAGCAACTGAAATGGAGCGCTCGTTGCCACACGACGGGCAGAGAGAGAGAGAGAGAGAGAGAGAGAGAGAGAGAGAGAGAGAGAGAGAGAGAGAGAGAGAGAGAAGGTGCGGAGTTGAGCCTGGAGATACGAAGGAAAACTGATATCGTTTCTCTGTTTACACTCATCCTTATTCTGTACACGCTGCAGGTTTGTCAAAAAAAAAAAAAAAAAAAAAAAACAAAGCTATGAGATAAAAACATCTCTCTCAGAAAACGAGTGGTTTCAGCCCTTATCCATTTTAAGCTACGTATTCTTTGTGCTGCTCATTTCTGTACAAATAACTAATTAAACTAATAATTACTAAGGTTTTAGTTTCAGTGCTTATCCATTCTAATCTATGAAGTCTTTTGTGCTACTCATTTTTGCTCAAATAAACTAATTAAACTAATAATCACAAAGGTTTTAGTAAAATTAAAAATAATGAAATTACAATATTATTTATTTACATCTCTTCACTACACTTTTCTAAACACGCCACGATATTAATTTCTGTAGAAGACAAACTAATAATTACAACATTTACGATAAAAGAATGTAATTATCATTCTTATTAATTATTTACATACTGTAAATAATTAATAACTGAACTGTAATTTTCTTGGTAAACACAACGATAAACTGAGACCGGTCTTTTCTGAGGTGAACTTTAAAAAGATGCGGAAATTACCATTTTTTTTAATAATATGTACAAGCAAATTTTCAAAACTATTGTGGACAGTGTTGGGCTGAAATTTATTGTTCTCAAATCATTACAAGTTTCAAGAGTTCTTTTTTAATAAAAGTGTTATTTCACGTTGGCAAATAATTAAGTCTTGAAATTATATAAAATTATACGTGACTTTCAACTTTCTTATTTCTGAGTCTAAAATCTCACATACTTTTCAAAGAAATTTTTTTTGAGAATACGATAAAATCATATAAAATTTTATATAACTTTCAAAGTTTGTTTTTTCTTAACCTAAAATCAAACATATTTTCCACTGACATTTTTTAAAGAATACGATAAAATCAAATGAAAATTTTATGTGAATTTCAAAATTTCTGGTCATAAAATCGCAAATATTTCCAATAAGAAACTCTTCAAGGGTCCAGTAAATTAAGCACATAAATTTCCCCGGCTCTGACCCTTACTCCTTCAAAGGTAAAACTTCCTAATCTTCTTACCTTGACCTTCGAGCCTGCCTAATAGGCATAATTGAAGGGCAGCCAAATTATTCTTACTCGCTCTGCAATCAAGAAATAATTTCCTCGCGTCTCATAATTTTCCATTCTTTTCATATTAATTTCTTTCCACTTCTTCTTTTATTATATCATTTTCTCTTCTTCACAAGATTTTACATTTTAGTTCGCGAGATGGAATGAATGGAGGTAAGTGAACATAGAGAATTATAAATGGTTGTAAAATGGGTTAAGATTAAAGAAAAAAATTTAAGGAATTTTTCATTTTGTTTCTTCCCATTGCATTTAACAACATTTATTATTATTATTATTATTATTATTATTATTATTATTATTATTATTATTATTATTATTATTATTGTCTATCACAGTCATCCTATTCGACTGGGTGGTTTTTATAGTGTGGGGGGGGGGGTTCCGGGTTGCATCCTGCCTCCTTAGGAGTCCATCACTTTTCTCACCGTGTGCGCTGTTTCTAGTAGCACACTCTTCTCCATGAGTCCCGGAGCTACTTCGGCATCTAGTTTTTCCAGATTCCTTTTCAAGGATCTCGGGATCGTGCCTAGTGTTCCTATGATTTTGGGCACAATGATTGTGGGTACAATTTCCACTGGCATATTCCATATCCTTCTTATTTCGATTTTCAGGTCTTGATATTTATTATTATTATTATTATTATTATTATTATTATTATTATTATTATTATTATTATTATAAACCAGAGTCCCTATACGCATAGCAACACTGCGAAAGACAGAAATTGGGAAGAAAATAAGAGAGATATAATCAATAAATCAAATAAGGTGAATAATAAAGAAAAATAAACAAGATTTATTTTACTTGATTCACTTGTTAAAATGTAGGGTTAGGAAGAAAAGGCGTTGCATCTCCCAGCAGAAACAGCAAGATATTTAGAATTAAAACTGCGAATCATTTAGCACTGAGCGATCGTGAGGATTTTGCGCAACTGGAACTTCGAAAGTTCAAGCGAAGATGCAGAGTCTTACTACCCTAATACAATTCGCTCTGTATTTTAATAATTTACGTTTTTATCTATTTATTTATTTGTTAATTTATTTTTTTAATAAGTGATCTCTTCATTCTGTATTTCCCTTAACCTTCTGTTACTTCTTTCTAATGAAGACCATGTTTCATATGAATAGGGTTCATCTCCTGAATAATAATAATAATAATAATAATAATAATAATAATAATAATAATAATAATAATAATAATAATAATAATACAGGAAAGATCTGAATATAATGAATTTAAGAAAATTATGAAGAATTTCTTACTGTCTGCATAATAAGCTAATTGGACGACGGTGCCAGGGATTAATACCAAGATCAGGAATAGGAAATTTAATAGAACGCAAATTTTTATAAAAAAAAAAAAAAAAAAATACAACTTAGCTGCTGAAGGTCAAACAGGGGGGACGATATTCAAAACATGGCTGGAAAATGAATGGAAATAATTCCTTAAAGCTCAGACGAATAAAAAAATCTTACATGATTTTTTTTCGGCGTAGAGATTTTTTGTGCAGTTATATAAGAGATAAACCTCATAGGATTCCCAAGAGGGAATTTGCAGTTAAGATTAACACCGGTTATTTTAAATGATGTGTAAGCAATTACAGAAACAGTTAATGAAAAACCATGAGTCTTCTGAATAATAATAATAATAATAATAATAATAATTATAATAATAATAATAATGTTTTCTCTATGTATCAGATCCACAGCAATACAAATACCACAAGGAAAATGCCAATCACAAATCAAACAAGTAAAACGTGCGCCAAAGTTTCTCCGGCGCAGTCGAGCTTTCTGTACAGCGCATAATCAAGGCCATAGAAAATAGATCTATCTTTCGGTGGTCTCGGTATAATGCTGTATGAGCCGCGGCCCATGAATCTTTGAACCACGGCCCGGTGGTGGCCTGTCCTGTATCGTTGCCAGATGCAAGATTATGGGTAACCTTAACCTTAAATAAAATAAAAACTACTGAGGCTAGAGGGCTGCAATTTGGTATGTTTGATGACTGGAGGGTGGATGATCAACGTACCAATTTGCAGCCGTCTAGCCTCAATAGTTTTTAAGATCTGGGGGCGGACGGACAGACAAAGCCGGCACAATTGTTTCCTTTCACAGAAAACTAAAAGTCTCAACTAAAGGGGAATATCAGAAAATGAGGTACAATGAAAAGTCGAATTTCGCGGTATAATTACTGGTTCATCCATCTAGTTCTGCCTCCCGTTGGTGGGTTGAAGAATCTGTTCCATTTTGGGAGAGGTCAGTTATTGGACAGCAGTAATTTTTCTCTCTTTATTCTTCGTCTCTCGTATGTTTACAATGAGTTTTATATATAGGGCTTTCATCGTCATGTTATTTAATTCCTCTTTTTTTCTGTTAATAATCCCATTAGATTTCGCTCAGAGTCCTCAATCTTATATCTGACCTTAATACTTCGCCTAAATTAACTCAGTGCCTTTCCAGTGCTAAATTTGTTAAAAATAGGTAGAGGCTACTTAAACCTTCTCAAATGCCTTTCTTGTTCTTGAAAAAGCGTGTTTATTTACATCTTGCACAAGAAATGTGGTGTTCACTGTAGGAAGGAGATATTTCCCGACGCTAAAGTTGCTGTCACAATACTTGAAGTCACGCGTCTATTTTTCATTTTCAATTTCCTGCGTCTTTTCCTGAAGGGAAAATACACTAATCAACTCTTTCGTAACAAAGAATGGTTACTTGCATTTCTCTAGTTGATTATAAAAGGAACATTAAGACGCTCTTGCAGCACAATATCTATTGCTGAAAGGCAAGAGTCTGGATATTACAAACGTATTTACCCTCCTTTTCACCATAAAAGCTCATTTGAAATTGAAATAATCTGCTTAACCATTACAGAGACTGCATACCTATTTCAACGTTGTAATAAAAAGTAATGGAAGGTTTGTCACCCTAAAAAAAAAAAAAAAACATAAAATTTTTATATACCTCCATTTGCCGCTGAAGACGAACAAACCACTTTTATGTTAATATTTTAATCATCTTACTTCTCTGTTGATGCTGGAAGAGGAAGACTGCTGCGATCATATCTCCATTTAGCTTCTGCTGCCGCTGCATCTCAAGAGGGTCTTTTGCGCAAATCGGGGGAATTCTGTTGTAGATGCTGAATATGTATAAATTCACACCACGAACCGTAACTCGTTCAGGCGCTAAGACAATAGATGCTAATCCGACATTGGAAGTGGAAACAGATTGCATAGAATTGCAACAGCAGTAGAGGAAAGTGGGGCGACTTGGATAAACAATTCGACTAAATGGATAAGGCATTCTGATTCTAATCTGACGTATTCCCAGAGTAGCTGAAGGGGGGAATTCAAAGTACTTGGTTTGAAGATGAACGCTCCGAGACTGGAGATGTGAGTGGTCAGTCGTTTTACGAAAGTGTGTGTGTACTAGGAAAAATATCTATTGTGTCAAGGAAAAGAAAAACTTTGGCACATCATTATAAAGAAAAATATCCTGGAAACCTGCCAGAATTTTCTGTGTTAAAAGACAACTTTATATCAACGAGGTGACTCCTGTCTTGATCAGCTATTTTTGTCAGTGAATAAAATTCTCCCCATACAGTTCAACCTTCTTTCATACGTTCGAGGCGTCGTTTTATCCTTATGGCTTACAACAAAAATCATTTATTAATACAATTATCAAGCAAATGCAAATCTTTAATTAATCGAATCAGCGTCCAGCAAACAATGCATCATCTTAGAAGCGACAACTCTGCAATCCATCCTTGAATAAAGAACCATTCTGGGAACACCGTCTCTATATAATATTATACATGTAAAGTTCCCATCTGATTTGGACTCACGATTCCTAAGGAAATTATTCAATATATATATATATAAATTTATATATATATATATATATATATATATATATATATATATATATATAAATATATATATATATATATATATATATATATATATATATATATATATATATATATATATATATATATATATGCATTCCTCTTATTTCGACATAACACACACACACATAAAAATGTTTTCATAGGTCGTTTCGGTAACGGAAACGGGTCTAAGAAGTGGAACCAGCAGTTAAATTACGAACTGATGAAAAGCGTCCCACAACAGGCATAACAATGCCTTCCTGTAAACTAGATAATAAAAACATATAAATAATAAAAAAAATATATAATAATATAATATATAATAAAAAACGTAACGCATCCCAAAAGACAGAAGAGTTGTCCTTGTTGCATAGCTGGAAAAGTACGAGAATATATAAAGAGTAAAATTATTTTTAAGCGAGAATTTAATATCCATGTCGGGATTAAAGCCCACTTGTTTATGCAAGTATCTGATAAAAATATCTACAGCGAGACTGGAAGGAGAAGGGAAAAATCACGAGGATGATGATAGGCCTGGATCTATCCTAAAAGAAAGGGCGAGATTAGTTTATATCACTATAATTTGGTCACAGCTGGACAAAAAAAAGGCAAAAAGGGAAAACTTCTGGAAAACTGTAGCATAGAACCTCATAGAAGAAAAGGAACAACTGTTTTGAAGTGAACCGCACGTCTAGTAACAAATGGTGGCATGGGTGACTTTGTACTTGTTCGTGAATTTTTGTTTCCCAACTCTAAGGTGTAAAAACACGAAGTGGCTTAGCTCCACGTATGTATATATGTATGTATGTACGTATGTATATATATACACACTATATATATATAAATGTGTGTATATACATATAAAGTATATATAAATATGTGTATGTATATATATATACATATGTATACACACATTCATGTATATACATATAAATAGGTATATGTATATGCATGCATGTAAGTATGTATGTATGTACGTATTATCAAAGCGTCCTTCGGTACCCAGGCTGAAAAACATTTGCAAAATGGCCAGTATTATTCGTACTGAAGGCTTATTCGGCTTAATAAAAATGCATTCGGGTTCTACTTGAAAAGTTGTCTCGTGAACAGAATATTTATTATTGCATTTGCGTAAATGGCGTAAGGCTAATTGGTGCATATTGAATAAGACAAAAGATAAAATGAAAGTGCAAAATAGTTTTATATCTTTGGAATTTTTTTTGAAGTGTTTTTATCTTGCTATAATTGTAATTGAAATAATTCCTTGAAATTATTTTTAAAACCAGTGAGTTTTTAGGATCGGCTACCATTGTAAATGCGTAATCTCCCTAAATTATGCAATATATATGCTAATTATTATGAACAGAACATAATTTCGCAAACGGTTCTGATATTTAATTAAATTAATTCCTTAAAGTGTTTTTAGTCAGATGAATTTTAGGATTCGGCTCCAAGTGCTTTTAATCAGATGAATTTTAAGATTCGGCTCCAAGTGTTTTTAATAAGATGAATTTTAGGATTCGACTTAAAGTCTTTTTAATCAGACGAATTTTAGGATTCGACTTAAAGTCTTTTTAATCAGACCAATTTTAGGATTCGACTTAAAGTCTTTTTAATCAGACGAATTTTAAGATTCGGCTCCAAGTGCAAACGCATAATCCCACTAAGGTCGTCACGACAAAATTATGCAATACATATGCCAATTGTTATTAACAATACACAATTACGTAAACAGCAAGGGATAAAGGCACAAAACCTGAGCGGAAATGACGTCACGGCCTACGTCTCCAAGTACGTGATCTTATCTCTTAATCAGGCCCGTGAATTTTCCGGTCACTGACTTCCCGACTCCGTTGTCTCGCAGATTCAGGGACCAGAGTTCCACGTCGCGAAGCCATTGACCGGAAGGCGACCAACTTGCAAACATGGACACAATGCGACAAAGTCTTCTGGAAAAGTTGCATATGTGGACCGGTTTGCAACTGCCTAGGCGTTGCCACAGAATTATTATTATTATTATTATTATTATTATTATTATTATTATTATTATTCAGAAGATGAACCCTACTCATATGGAACAAGCCGACCAAAGGGGGCCACTGACTTGAAATTCTGAAGCTCCCAAAGAATATTAAGGTGTTCATTAGAAAGTTCTGAAGCTTCCAAAGAATATTAAGGTGTTCATTAGAAAGTAAGATAAGGCTAAAAGGTAAAGGGAAATAAAGAAAGAAGAGATCTCACTTATTAAAAAAGAAAAAAAAATAAATGAGTAAATTAATCAATAGATAAAAATGTATCAAAACGCAAGGAAAATAGCGTTAGAGTAGAAATGCATCTCATTCGCTTGGACTCCTGAAGTTCCAATTGCACTATATCCTCAAGAACACTGTTCCAGAGTCCAACGGTGTGAGGAACAAAGGACCTCTGGAACTGAGAAGTTCGACAGCAAGGCGCATTTACTGAACATAAGGGGATAAGAGGGTAAATGAAAGTGGAAAATGTCTGAATATTGGAAAAAAAAAAGTTAAGTATACCTTAGTTTTACCAGACCACTGAGCTAATTAACAGCTCTCCTAGGGCTGGCCCGAAGGATTAGACTCATTTCACGTGGCTAAGAACCAACTGGTCGCTTAGCAACGGGACCTACAGCTTATTGTGGAATCCGAACCACATTATAGCGAGAAATGAATTTCTATCACCAGAAATAAATTACTCTAAATCTTCATTAGCCGGCCGGAGACTCGACCTCGGGTGAATATTGGAAAAATTGCAGTGGTTCACTGTTATAGGAATTCTGGAGTAAATATTGTGGCCGAGATAAGATGCGGCGAGGGAAAAGTTAAACAACAGAACAAATGAAACGCGGAAGGTATCATGACTTCCGCTAAACGCCTGGATGAAATGAATGTTTAAGGATTCATTCTTCTTCACGTTAGTGAAGCGTGGCTGTTAAATTTAAAGGGAATGAATTCCGCAGCAGAGGGTTGTATAATAAGCCATCAATTTGTGACTTACGGAGTGAGAAGGACATAAGTTATAAAAAAAAAATTCAGAGGTGTTGAAAAGTCTCAGAAATAAAAAAAATAAAAAAAAAATAGATCGAGGTGCCTTTAGATGGTTTTGGTCCCGGGCGTGAATGGATGATGATGATAGGAGGGGAAGAGGTGGCTGAAGTTTCGAGAGTGTAGTGAAAAGGAAGAAGTTGAAGATGATGGATTGGTGCATAAAAGAGGCGTTGGAACATAAGATCGTAATTCCACGAGAACGAGAACATATTTGCAAAAGACAAGAGTCTTTAATCTTTGGTAGAGGATGGCTGACGCGTTGCTAGGAGATGAAACTGCAAGAGACTACTTTCTCTTCAGTTACCACTTATCACGAGAGAGAGAGAGAGAGAGAGAGAGAGAGAGAGAGAGAGAGAGAGAGAGAGAGAGAGAGAGAGAGAGAGAGAAATTCTAAACACTATGATACAACCAAAATAAAACGACAATCTAAAAACGGTTTTAGAAGTAAAAAAAAAACATGAATTTAAACACTCACACGAAAAGCAAAATCTAAAACCAAGCAAGGAAAAAAAAGTCAATAGCAAACAGCACAGGGAAAGTAGGTTCAGTATTTGGATTATTCATGATCAGTATTGCTGCGCTACTTAAAGTTGGGTTAAAATTTTGTTCAACTTTTTGGTGGCTTAAATAAAAATAAAGTAAATATTCTGTCGAAGTTTCTTCAGCGCAATCGACTTTTCTGTACAGCGTATAATCAAGGCCACCGAAAATTGATCAATCTATCGGTGGCCTCGGTATAATGCTATATGAGCCGCGGCCCATGACACTTCAACCACGGCCCGGTGGTGGTCTGGCCTCTATCGTTGCCAGACGAACGATTATGGCTAACTTTAACCTTAAATAGAATAAAAACTACTGAGGCTACAGGGCTGCAATTTGGTATGTTTGATGATTGGAGGGTGGATGACCAACATGCCAATTTGCAGCCCTCTAGCCGTAGTAGTTTTTAAGGTCTGAGGGCGGACAGAAAAAGTGCGGACAGAAAAAAAGTTAGGAAGGACAAAGCCGGCACAACAGTTTTCACGTGTATAGTTATAAAAGTGTTATTTTCTTATCCAACTTTTTTTTTTTATCCTACCGGTCTAGAGCTCTGTTTTATTATTATTATTATTATTATTATTATTATTATTATTATTATTATACACTGATGAGGAACACCATTCAGGTATTCGAAAATCTTTGCTTTTGTCATTGACATAGTGATACAGATTACTTTATAATTGTGGATTTTTCTTACACAAGAGTTTTTTCATGAGATTGTGAATTCCTTATTATTATTATTATTATTATTATTATTATTATTATTATTATTATTATTATTATTATTATTATTATTATTATTATTATTCATGATACGATCCGGTCTACAGGATCTTACACCTAATCCCATGACCTCAATACTATATATTTTCGTCATATACCTAATGAATACATAATTTATTTAAATGTACGCATAGTTTTACGCAACCTTCGTCTACGCTCCTAAAATACCTCAATTTGTTAACCGCTCACGTCAAACTGCCACGACCTTCGGACTGAGAATTGATATCTCCCAATGCTAAATGTTTTCTCTAAAAGATGGTCACGACGCTGAAAATCATGTTTAAAGTATTAGGTTACACTACTAAGCGTCTTTTCCTTTGTGAAGGAGAGATGGAGCAATCAGCTTTATTATAATTAAGACTGAATATTCGCTTTTTCCGTTGCCAGTTACCTAAGGTTGTATTCGCGAATCGTCAAGAAACTCTCTGTTGCGGAGGTTAATTTATGTACGGAATATTCTCCACACCAAGAATTTACAAATCATTTTATAATTTTCTTCTAATTACGCAGCCCCGTAGGGGCGGGGTTGGGGCGGGGGAGGGGGTTAGTACCGCCAGTGCACCTCAATTTACTTTAGGTTCTTCGTGGTGTTCCTTCGGCCGCTAGCTGCGACCCCTTTCACTCATTTTACTGTACCTCCCGCTACGCCTTTAAAACGTTTTTACTCTCAATTTCGCTTTAAGAGCCGAATGACCTCATCGGTCCCAGCGCTTGGCCTGTGGCCTAAACTTTATATTCCAATTCCAGTTCCAGTAATTAGGGACTTGCAAGGTTTTAAAAGTCCATTTAATAATCTTAAATCTGACATTGCCAACTCCTTAATTAGAGTCAGTCATAAAAAAACTAATATTTATAGTAGGATTTAGTCTTCCTGTTCTTGGCGAATCTCATCTAAAAAAATAAAACTTCACCCAAAATTTTCAGTAATAAGAGATTTCTCTTTTTAATAACATTTTCCCTTCATCTCGAGTTATTGGCTGGAGGTTACGATTACTTATCAACTCTCCTTTCGGTTCTTCACACCCAAATATTCCTGTATTCAAGACGGAACATCTCCGGAGTGCAATGAAATCCTTCGGGTTGTCATTACAGCCCGTGTTGGAGTTGATGGAATGATGCAAATGTCATCTAGGAAGGGGAAATACGAATGACAAACGGGACGTTGCAATTAGGGTGAAATGAAGAACGAGGACTGATAAATTCGAGGGCGAGATGGGACTTTAGGAATGGGACTTTTTCGAATGTGGACGGGGAATTATTGGGTCAGAGGAAGAGGAACTCTGTATATTGTAACACAGATGACTGATTCATGTAATCAAGAAAACAATGTAAGGTGGATATGGTTAATAATTGCAGGTGCTGAGATGGATATGGTTGATAATTGCAGGTGCTAAGGTGGATGCAGTTAATAATTGCAGGTGCTGAGGTGGATACAGTTAATAACTGTAGTTGCTGAGATGGATATGGTTAATAACTGCAGGTGCTGAGGTGGATAGGTTAATAATTGCAGGTGCTAAGGTGGATACGGTTAATAATTACAGGTGCTAAGGTGGATACGGTTAATAATTGCAGGCGCTAAGGTGGATACGGTTAATAATTGCAGGCGCTAAGGTGGATACGGTTAATAATTGCAGGTGCTAAGGTTGGATACGGTTGATAATCGCATGTGTTAAGGTGGATATGGTTAATAATTGCAGGTGCTAAGGCGGATACGGTTAATAACTGCAGGTGCTAAGGTGGATACGGTTAATAACTGCAGGCGCTAAGGTGGAGACAGTTAATAATTGCAGGTGCTGAGGTGGATACGGTTAATAATTACAGGTGCTAAGGTATAGGATACAGTTAATAATTGCAGGTGCTGAGGTGGTTACGGTTGATAATTGCAGGTGCTACAGACCACCTTGATTAATTAGGAAATTGGAGAATAATTCATTATGCAAGAAAGATAGTCAATGCAGGTATCAAGAACTCTAAAGAAGCTGGATATTATGTTGCTCAAACCGGTTGTTAATAATCAGCTGTATAACAATTTGAATTTATTAATCCCTGAGACCTAAAAAGAAAAGGCAGAACATCACATAGCTTTCTTTTAGTTGTCTGAATTCACTACCAATTAGAGACTTTACAAAGGGTATCCATTGGTCAAGCAATGGCTGAGATTTAACTATACATATAACTACAGCTATCTGTTGCCACGGATGCTTGATGTCATCTGCAGCTGAATGCCACATGGAGGGGTATTCAAAGATGTAAGGGAGGATATTAAGAAAGTAATCGTGAGGGTATTGTGCCTCGTGATTCATGTGATTCATGTGACTCATGTGAAAGAGATTCTCTTCACCTTCTGTTACCCTAACCAGACGTCATTAAAAATAATGAGACATTTAACAAACAAGTACAATAAGCGCCGAATTTTCTTCGGCGCAATCGAGTTTTCTGTACAGCGTATAATGCTGTATGAAACTCTCAGCCGCGGCCCACGAAACTCTCAGCCGCGGCCCATGAAACTCTCAGCCGCGGCCCATGAAACTCTCAGCCGCGGCCCATGAAACTCTCAGTCGCGGCCCATGAAACTCTCAGCCGCGGTCCATGAAACTCAGCCGCGGCCCATGAAACTCTCAGTCGAGGCCCATGAAACTCTTAGCCGCGGCCCATGAAAGTCTCAGCCGCGGCCCATGAAACTCTCAGCCGCGGGCCATGAAACTCTCAGCCGCGGCCCATGAAACTTTCAGCCGCGGCCCATGAAGCTCTCAGTCACGGCCTGGTGGTGGCCCATCTTGTTGGCACCTATAGCGGTACCAGACGCACCGTCACGGCTAACTTTAACCTTAAATAAAATAAAAACTACTGAGGCTAGAGGGCTGCAATCTGGTATGTTTGATGATTGGAGGGTGGATAACACTGCCTTACCTGTGCACAATAAACTAGGAAGAATGATTTCATCCAGTACTTCAAATGCCTCGTGGGTGTGCTTCTAAATCATTTTAAACTAAATCCTTCGTTTTTCTCGTCCGAACTTGACGCACTATAA